>PVIY010055880.1:0-13525 GCA_004026745.1 Myrmecophaga tridactyla | reverse complement strand
GTTTGGGGGACTTTGTGGGGGGGGCGGTGCTGGGGGATGATGGGAGGGGGAAGGGACCAGAGGAACTGGGGAAAAAGTGGAGAGGGAAAGGGACAGAAGTGAACAGGAGTATTGGAGAACTAGGGTTGTGGGCTGTGGCAGTAAGACAGATTTGTGGTGAAAGGATTTAGCAACTCAAAGATCCACCCAGAGGAGGAGGGTCTGGGGAAGAGGGGAGGCAGGTGGAGCTCTCTAACTGTATGACTTTAGGCAAGTTAACTTTTTTTCTCTACCTTAGTTTCTTGAACTTTAAAACAGGGATAATAATCATAGTGTCTATCTCAGGTGGTTGTTTGGGATTAAATGGAATACATGTAATGTGCTTTCCATAGTGTTTGGCACATCGGCACTGCCAGCAAACATTAGCATTCATTATAGCATAGTGATTAAGAGCATGGCTTCTGGAGCCAGGTTGCCTGGTTTTGAATCTCAGCCCTGCTTTATAGTAGCTGTACGACCATGGGCAAGTTACTTAACCTCTCTGGGCTTCCATTTCCTCATCTGTAAAGTGGAATTAATGGTAGCTACCTTGGGGGATGTTGTGAGGGTTAAATGAGTTAATATGTGGTAAGTGCCTGGAACAATGCCAGTCTCACAGGAAGCACTTTGTAAGTATTTGTTATTATTGATGTTTCTCATCTGATTTAGGAAGGTTGGAGACAGGGGCCCAGAGGAGTTTTCTCTTAGAGGAGTTCAGTGGATTCCCTAAATTAGTGATCAGGATCAACTCTCTGACCCCCAGTCTAACAACTGGAACTGCATGATATGAGAGGTGGGAGAATGAGAGCCCTGGAGCCTAGGAGCGGGGACCCCTCAGTTCATTCCTGGCCTCTGCTCTGGATTTTGGGCCAATGGTCCTCTGCAAGTGAAAATCACTTCTCTTGCGCCTGGGAGAGGCTGGTAATAAGGGAGTTACTTTCTTGGTTTTAATATCTCCTTTGGTTCAGACAAGGTCCGGTACTGGGGGTGGGTGGGTAGGATATCCAGAGGGGGAGACACACATTCCTGCCTGGGGCGTGCGATTGGGGAGGTTGGGTCAAGCAAAGGTCATTGACATTTACTAAACACTTCTAAGTCTGTACCAGCACCCCCCCACACACTTGACTTCACTCAAGGGGGAGGGGGAGCAGAGGTCCAGAGAGATGACTCACCCAAGTCATAGAGCCAGAAAGTAGCAAAGTCGGAATAACAAATCTTAACCCCTTTCCATTTCCTCACACTTATGAAGGAGGAGGGGGTGGGATGTGGTTGAACTTGGGACAAGGACAAGGCCGGGGAAACCCGGGTAGCTAGAAGGTGGGGGAGGAGGAGAGAGGAGGCCAAGTGAGATGTTTTTCAGCCGGGGAAGACATCCTGGAGGAGGAGAGTATGGAACAGCATTTAGATGGCTGGGGAATAAGGACAGAAAGTAAAGGAGAGGGAAGGAAGGGAGTCATGTGTTAGCAAGGATGGAGAAGAAGAAAGGACCCACACAAAGGCTGGGCGAGGACAGGGCACATGAATCAGACTTGCCTTGAATTTGCTTGCTGGCACCAAGTAAAATGAGTTATTTATTGAGGGTCTGCTATGTGCCAGGCACATTAGTTATCTCAGTTAATGCTCACAACTCTGACAGATGCGTTTCTTATTCCTGTTTCCAAAAGTCAGTTGATGCTCGGACAGCTCAATCCGGCCTTAAGGTCGCATAGCTGGTAGCCGGGTTTGCTCGGCACAGAACCCCTGCCTGGACTGCCCTGCTCAGCCTGGCCTCCCAGCTCTCAGCTCCTCTGCCATTCTAACTCAAGCCACCCTGTACCTCCACATCCAGAGCCACACCCAGTAACTGGGTGCAAGGGGATAGAGAATGGGGTGAGAACAAGACAGAAGGATAGAAGGGTGTTCTTTCTGCAGGGAGGCTTCCAATTCTCTTTCCTGGGGCTGCTGCTCTTGGGACAGTGGCAGGCACGGAAATGGGAATTACATTGTCTTCTGGGCTGTGGATTCTTCCCTTCCTCTGGGAGCGGAAGAGGAAGAGGGTGACTTAGGTGTGGGCTTTGAGCCCTGGATTAAGATGGTTAGTTGCCCGTAAAACCCATTCTCCCCTTGTGTGTGAGGCTAGAGTTACAGCTGGGCCCAGCGCCACCCCAGCCTCCCTTGGCTGCCAGCTGTGGCCAGAGGGGAATGTGAGCTGAGTGATGTGGTCAGAGCCTTGAGACATTGGGCAACTTCTCTCTCCTTCGTGTTCTGTTTCATAAACTGGAACCAGATGCACCTGAGAATGAACTGTGACCGTGCAATTAAAGAGAAATCCCCGAGAGGCAAAGCAAGGATATGAAAGAACCCAAGTCCCTGACTGACCAGGTGGAGAAGAGCTCCCTGCCATTCGGGATTTCCTGTTCCAGACTGTGACGTGAGAAATAAACTTCTCATTTCTATATGCTACTGTGTTTGGGGGCCTTTTTCTTATAATAATGTTTCCATCGCCCTTATGAATATACCTTTGCATGTCAGCAAGATTACATCAGATCATAGAATATTCAGAACTGTATTTATTGAGTGCCAGACACTGTATTAAGGACTCTAAGCATATTACTTTATATAACCCTCATGACATTACTTTCAGCTAAGGGGTATTATTACAGTTTACACATGAGGAAACTGCGCTTAGAGAAGATGAGTAACGTGCTCATGGGCACACAGAAAGTGGGGGAACTAGGATTCCAACTCATGAGTGTGCAGTGCTTGCATATCTCTTGAGGACAGAGCTGGAGAGAACTTGGAGGGCATCCTGTGGTTGGCCAAGCAACTTCAGAGTCACCACAGAGGCCTGGGCATCTGGGCCTCCCAACACCCCCACCACACACACACACACACACACACACACACACACGCTTATACTCAAGAAGTTCAGCAGGGCACCCATATTTTATGTTGGGTCACGACATAATATTTTATTTGCACAAAGGATCCCACAGCGAAAATCAAAATGAGTTTTTCTGAATCCAAAATGAGTTCTCTTATCTCCACATCAGGCTGCCTCAACAAGCAGAGTAATACAAAATTAACCAAATCCAGACAGGAGGACCTGCAGCTTTCCATTCATACTTTGGGATAGCCATACCTTGTCTCCCTAATTTCCCCTGTGCCCCTCCTGTATGTGTTGGATCTCGGTCTCCCCTAAGCCTGGGGAAAGAATGGGCTGAGCTTTTCTCCTCTCTCTCATCACCCAAATAGTCAAAAAATGCAGAGGGAAAGGAGAGCTGGGGCCAGAGCCAAAGCAGCCAAAGGAATCCCTCTGACACACTCTCTAGTCTTTCCACATTTATATCTGGAATCTAAAGACCCGTCTTCCCCCAGATCCCTTCCTAGTAGCCCGCAGGGGAGGAGAAGGGGGGGAAACGTCATAAATTTTCCTTATTTATACAGGAAGGCAGAATGTTTCTTGTGCCAGAAAAAACAGAGAGGGAGCTGTCAGGCTGTCAGGGGAGAAGGGACCCAGCCCTTTACTTTCTGGGGTCAATTTATCTTCACGAGCTGTAGCTCGGAGTTACCATAATGTGGCCTGTGTGAGATGTAGGCTTAGCCTGGGGGCCAGCCAATGCCCTCCTGCTCCATTTCACTGGCCCCCTTCCCTCCGCTGTGTGCCTCCAGACAGCCTGGACCACATAGAGAAGGAATGGGTGTATCTTACAAGTGGCAGCATCTAATACCCATGAAAGCAGGGTCTTAGGACCTGTCCTCTTTTGCATTTATTTATTTATTTTATTTTTTTTTACATGGGCAGGCACCGGGAATCGAAACCGGGTCCTCTGGCATTGCAGGCAAGCATTCTTGCCTGCTGAGCCATCTTTTGCATTTATTACATGCACTGTGCTGGAACTTTCTGCCCACTGTGACAGTCACTGAGGTGGGGCTTCTCCCTCCTTTCTCTACTGATTCTCTCCCTCTTTAAATTTTTTTTTAGAAATTTTATTCTGTCCCTCTTAATAATTTTTGTTATCTTGGTCACTTTCTGTTCTGCTCAGACTGGGGACTCAGGCCCTTCTCCTGGGATTGCCAAGATGCCCAAGTTGATGAAAGCATATCCTCCCAACAGGGAAAAGTTTCCCTGAGTTGGGTCTGCAGGGATTCTCCAGTATCTCACAGCCAGGATCCAGGAAAGTGATGTTTTTGGAGGCGTGACTGGGCCCAGAATCCAGGCCTCCTGTCCTCCACCCCTTGTCTGGTCCATTTCAGCCTTGCACATATGCTTTGAGTTCAATCCCTTCACTCACTAGCAAGTATTTATTAAGCATCCAGTGAACCCAACAGGAACTGTCCTTGGCCTCACGAACCTTGCGTTTGTGTGGTGTGAAAACACAAGTGAACAAAATGATGGCAAGTTTTATAAACATTTGTTGATTGAGTGAACAAACAAGTACTTATTATGTGCTCTGGAGAGAATGTGAACTCAGAGCTAAGAATCACTTTCTGCTATTGTCACGACCTTTTTTAGTCTAAAAGCTGAGACTTCTCCATCCCTCAGAGGCGATAGTGGGCGTGGGCAGATAAATGCAATATATTAGATAATAATAGCTACCATTTATTGGACGAGACAATATACGATGTGATTTAGGTATCCCATCCATCTCCATCTTCTGAATTAGGCCTAACTATTCCCACTTTGAAGCTGAGAAAACTGAGATTCAGAGAGGTTAAGTAACTACCTGAAGTCACAGAGGCAGCAATTAAGTGGCAGAAAATCTGTACTTGACTCTGGGATGTGTATTTGTTTTCATTCTCAGCCCTTCAAAACAAATACTGGCATCTCTTTCTGAGGCCCAGTCATAGAGGGAGCTGGCCACCCTTCTCTGTCCTTCTCCTCTGCCCCTCTCCTCCAATTTGCTGATGCCACAGAGACAAACTGGGCCAAGGTTGAGATGCCAGACCCCTCTCTCTCCAGCAGACCCTTCTCTCGCCAGCTTGCTGTCTTATGGCTATACCTGCCTCATAGATAGGAGAGGAAAGACCAGTTTTGCTGTCAAAGATCTTTTTCTTCCAGCCATTGTTGAGCTGCCCATTGAGGAACCATGGGAGGCCTGGACGTTGTCAATAAGAGACTTGGACAAGCCAAAGAGGCCACGATGTTGACAGGAAGGGACCTCAACAAGGCAGATAATCAACAGCCCCCACCCCCGGCTAAATCGGGCCTCTTATCTGACCTTGATGACAATAACAAACCTGGACACATTATGATTTTCACGTGTTCCCTTCTCACTGCAGATGTCAGAGGTAGCTACGGGCTTATTTCAGGAAAAAGAGGTGTGCCGAGCTAGAACGCAAGGGTCCTGCTCAATTTGATATAATGAAATCTACCCAGGGCTTACTGTGAACAGGCTACTCTGCTAGATATCTCACGACTAATACTCATCTCCTCTTCACCACCGCCATCTGATGTAAGTATTAGTATCAGCCACATTTTTTAGGTGAAGAAACTGAGGCATAGCACTCAAGGTCATACAGCCAGCAAGCAGTGGGGCAGGGGCTGTGAACACAGCTGCCCGGCCGCCGGAGCCTGTGCGCATAACGCTGTCCCGGGTGGGCTTGGCACCGTCACTACACGTGGGAATTCCAGTTTGTTTTTCTGGTGACCCCCCTCCTCTTCCCCCTGCCTCCCTCAGTCTTTATGGCCCATTGGCAAAAGCAAGCCAGAGCTGTGGCTCCCAGGGTGACAATCCTTCAGCTGCCTCCTTGGCACTGTCATTCTCTCTTCCCATCTCTTGCCAAGGGTTCCAGCCGGGAATACCACAGACGGTTTGCCGTGGATCAAGATTTCTCCAGAGAAAGAGCTGACAAGAAGGCTGCTGGGAGGAATGAAGTGACTTGCTATCCCCTTCCTCCCCCATCGAGTGGAGCCAAGTGAAGTCACTGCGTATGTGAACGGGTCCCGTGGAAGGGCACCTCTGGTCAGTTAGGAACACACGGGGGCTTGGGTGGCCTGGGACTGAATGGCTGCATGGAAAATCTGAGGTGGTAGGTGGTTGCAATAAAAACTTTGGTAGGAGTGTTGTGTGGCGTTCATTCAGTAGTGCTCCTGACATGGGCCCACGGGTGCACACATGTGCGAATGGGCTTGTGCATTCACTGATTTATTCAATACATTCTAATTACGCACCTAAGAGGCGAGTGCTAGGTGCTGAGGATGAACCAGCCAAAATCCCTGCCCTGCAGGGGCTAGCGATCCTGAGAGGGGAGGCAGAGCGGGATTCACAGTGATTTGTATCAAGCACTGAGGAGGGAGAGTCATTTAGCATCGCCATTTGACATCCCTAACTCCCCCATGCTGTCCTGTGCTTTTCCTCTCCATGCTGGGAGTGAGCAGCCCATGGCTCAGTGCAAACAGTTTCCTTCCCTCAAGCTTCTTTCTGCCTGGACCCCACCTTCCTTGTGAGCTGGGTCATTTATGTCAGAGAAGGAGTCTCAAGAATCTCCTTCCCTGCCAGCCACTGTTTGGCTGCAGGCAGCCACGGGGGTGGCAACAGAGCAGCAGAGAGAAGGCTTCAGTGTCAGGGGAGGCGGATCATGGGTGGGGTGGGATGTTTGGCGCTACTCGGTGCCCCTGCAGGCTGACCTCTGTGCACTGCATCACTTGGGCTCCGGTCCCCCTGCTTCTAGTGGGATTTGGCCAATAGAGGTCCTGGCAGGGAAGGGGGAGAAAGGAGTTGGGTTGTTTCCCCCATGTCCCACCTCCTTGCTGGCCAAGTTCTGGTAGTGGTCATGGTCCCTCTCTGGTCACAGTTTTGCTGGGTGGCCCCTCTCACATGACCCCAGCTCTTACAAGGCTTTGGTGGCACCATTTCTATCTCTTGCTTCTTCGGGCTTTCTCCTGCCTCACCAGTCTTTTTTGGTTCCCTTCATTCTGTCTACACCTTTAAAATTCATCACGTCATTAAACTCTCTTCAGTGAAGCCCTTTGGAGAGTGTCATTTGTTTCCTGCTGGAACCCTTGGCCAGCTCACCTGGGGGCAGAGGAGGTATGAACGGGCCACTATGGGGCCCCAGGTATACTTTATACTCCTCCTCTCCAGGGGGAGAGGGGTTTGGAAGAATAAATGAGGGACAACTCTCTGTTGAAGGTTTTCATTACTGGGGGAGGAATCACTGCCTGGAGCACCCTCTGAAACTAGAATCAAGAGTTGATGAAGGAATGTTCTAAGAAATGATCGTGATGATAAATATACAACTGTGTGATGAAAAAATAAATAAAACATATGGATTAAAAATAAATAATAGGGGGAACAAATGTTAAAATAAATTTAGTAGATTGAAATACTAGTGATCAATGAAAGGGAGGGGTAAGGGATATGGTATGTATGAATTTTTTTCTGAATTGATGCAAATGTTCTAAGAAATGATCATGACGAATATACAACTATGTGATGATGAAAAGAAAAAAAAGAGTTGGTGCAGGAAGGTTAGTGGTTAAGCCAAGGGGAAGGACGCTGACAACTATGGGACTCGTACACTGTGCTGGACACCTGTTAAAATTTCCTAGTCCTTGAATCTGTCCAGATATCCTTATTCTCAGCTCACAGGCGAGAGGATTGTAGCTCAGAGAGCTTAAGAAGCAGCAACACAAGAGCTCTGCTCTGTCTCGGTTGTCTTCTCTGGCAGTCAAAGAGAACCCCTCCCCCACTAAAGGACTGGGAAGGTGATGGGCAAATTTTGGCATCAGTCAAATGTTGCAAGAAATGATCATGATGATGAATATGTAACTATGTGATGATATTGTGAATTACTGATTATATATGTAGAACAGAATGATAAAAAGTTACGAATGTTTGTGTTTGTTTGGTGTTTTTTGGTATTTAAAAAAAAAAAAAAAATCTCGGCATCAGCATGGCAGCCTCCTACTGAAAGCCTGGAGCCAGACTGCGCAAGTGGAATCCTGAATCCACCCCTTACTAGTATGTGGCTTTGGGCATGTTACTTGACCGCTCTGTGCCTCAGTTTCCCCATCTGTATAAATGGGGATGATGATAATAATAATACCTACCTCACAGGGCTGTGGAGAGATGGCTTATGTTATGTTATGTTAGTTCATGGTTATGAAGAACTTAGGAAGAGAGCCTGGCAAAGCGCCATACAGAAGTGTTGGAGCCTCTTCTTATTTTCCGCCCCTTACCCGCTCATTTCCCACCCTGCCACCCCATGTTTTCCAAGGTCCTGAAAAAGGGTGAATAACCCAGACCCTTGATGAGTCTGTTGATCTCCAAGCCTTTGTGAGCATGACTTGCCCTGCACCACCCCCAGGCATCACCGTTTTGGAGGGAACAACAAGGGCCCGGAGACACCTCGCTGGGTCACCCGCCCCAGGACCCCTGCCTAGTGGGATCAGCCTCAATGCTTGCAAAATGGCTCTTCTCCCGCCAGCCCCCTCAACTTCCTGGAGCTGCAGGGGGCCGGGAGTTCTTGGTAACAGCACATTAAGCCCCTGTTTGTGGGAACTTTAATTTAAACACAAATTAGAGTCTGCAAATGACTCTGGCAGCCAGATAAGCCAGCCCGGGAGAGCAAGGAATAAGCCAAGACAATCAGATGAGATAAAACCTGGAGCAGGTGGAGGTTAAGAGTTCTGAGTGAAGAGCCCCAGAAACCCACATCCCTAGAAGACTAGGCAAGTCACTCATACTCCTGGCTGCCCTGCTCTAGGCTCCATGCCAGCCTCATTCTCCTCCCTTTCTCTATATTTGCTCTCTTTTTTGCCCAATACCAATCTGATTCCTGACTCCATGTACTTCCTTTCCTCACCTCTACTCCCCGTGACTATTTTGGAGAACTCAGGTCCTTCATTTAGTTTGTCACTTATCTGATCCACCATTCTGAGATAGCTCTGCTTGTTACCCAGCCTTCATCTACTCTACTACAGGAGAAGCATAACTTGGTGTTGGCTTAGGGAGTTTCTGTCCAGGAGGCAGGTGTGTTTATTCTTCAGGGTCTCAGCTTCCTCATCTGTATAATGAGCAAGTAAGAAAGGATCCCTCATGACTCCCAGGGGTGTGGACCTTCCTGGCAACTTGGGACACAAATCCTAGAATGAGTTGAGACTCAGCATCAAGGGATTGAGAAAACCTTCTGGACCAAAAGGGGGAAGAGTGAAATGAGACAAAATAAAGTGTCAATGGCTGAGAGATTCCAAGCAGAGTCGAGAGGTTATCCTGGAGGTTATTCTTATGCATTAAATAGATATCACCTTTTTAGTTACGGCATAACAGAGAGGCTGGAGGGAACTGCCTGAAAATGTAGAGCTGTGTTCCAGTAGCCATGTTTCTTGGAGATGATTGTATAATGATGAAGCTTTCACATTGTGTGATTGTGAAAACCTTGTGTCTGATGCTCCTTTTATCTACCTTATCAATAGATGAGTAAAACATATGGAATAAAAATAAACAATAGGGGGAACAAATGTTAAAATAAACCTAGATTGAAATGCCAGTGATCAATGAAAGGGAGGGGTAAAGGGTGTGGTATGTATGAATTTTTTTCTGTGGTCTTTTTGTTTCTTTTTCTGATTTCATGCAAATGTTCTAAGAAATGATCATGATGATGAATATGCAACTATGTGATGATATTGTGAATTGCTGAATGTATGTGTTGGGAATGTTTGTGTTTCTTGTAATTTTTTTTTTAATTAATAAAAAATTTTTAAAAAAGAATGTGTTTCTTGTCATGTTTTTTTAAAAAAATTTAAAAACTCATTAAAAAATTAAAAAAAAAAAGAAAGGATCCCTTAAGCCCCTGTGAGCGCCAACTTTTTGCAGGAGAATTTGAGGACAAGGGCATCCCAGGGAGTCTCTACTACTCCATAATCCAGGAATTTTCCACTGTTCTAGGTACATTGTTGACTGTTTGGGGGGAAGGAGCAGGCAGGTCTGTTCCTTTGTGAGAGGGGCTCCAAGCCCTGCTTCTCCTCCTCCACTCACAGCCAAGGCCCAGGAGAGACGCTGCCTTCCTAGTTCTGTCAGGGAGAACTGTGGAGCTGTGGCAGCTGAGATGTTGTCACTATACTCCTGGGTGGAAGCGACATATGTTCCCTCTGTCACAGCACCTGTGAGAATGGCTGAGGGATGGCAACCCCCAAGAAAGCAGAGTTCTACCCGCTCTGACTGACTTTGAGAAGTCTTATCCTGCCTTTCTGGGAGCTTAAGGTGACGGCAGAGGGGGCATATCATCACAGCCCCAGAGCTCCCACAGGACAGCACGCTGCTGTCCTTTATAGAGTGTAAAGTGACCCACCTTGACTACAGCAAGAGAGTTGAGGGTCAAACCACAGGCAGAATGTTCGGGTTGGATATTAAAGGACAAGTAGACTGTGGCCCCAAGAGGTCATACATAAGGGAAAATCCATGGCCCTTGGTCCCAGAGGATGTCTTCAAGACATCAAGGTCTGGGTGCAGGTAATGACTCCGTAAGGCCTGTGCCAGCCTGTGACTCGCCCAGGAGTCAGAGGGTCCCCAGGACTGGAATGGAAGGACCTTGGCATTTTCCCTGGCCCGAGGCCCTGAGACAGAGGTGGGCAGCTGCCACTGGGGCCTGGGCCCCAGCTGTGTCCCCCACCTTGCCCGCCACCCCTTCCTGTGTGCCTGGCTGCCCCTGGAGCCCCAGGCCTGCTCGCCATCTGGGCAGCTCAGAGGAGAACCCACTGCCAAGGGAGTGCCAGCATTGATTTATGGCTTGCAACCTTGGCAGCTCAGGCTGTGTGCCCGGAACCGCCTCTGCTCAAGGAAGAGGTTCCATCTTAAAGGCGCAGTGTGGCTGAATGCAGGCATGTCCAGGATGGGAGCTGAGGCATTCAGGGGACTGGGGAGGAAGGGCTCCCACCCATCAGGATTCTGGGTGAATGTCATTCTCCCGGGAAGCTTCCAACCACACATCATGCCCCTCCCTTGAGGAGTGATCATGCATTTCTCCTTTGTAGATTTAGCCCCACTATGATACTTTGTCTAATGTCAGTCACTCATGATAGACTATAAACTCCATGAGGGGAGGGATCACATCTGTTGTGTTCATCCCCATATATTCAGCAGCCAGCACCGTGTGTGGCACATAATAAGGGCTCATTAACAATTTGCCATGCATAAGAAAGAATAAATTAATGAAAGCCCTTGCCCATAAGGTCGGGGAGGACCACACATCTTCCCACTGCCTGGCTCGGTTTTCAAGACCCTGCAGCACTTGCCCCTCCCTATGGGCCCCTCTCGCCAGAACCTCTTCCCTACCTCTGTCACATCAGCATTTCCCCCTTTTCCGTGGGTCTCTTCCCTTCTGCATACAATGCTCTTTTTCTCTCATTTTCCTTCCTCCAAGAAGCTTTCTCTAAAGCCTAGGGTCCCACACCTGATTCAGACAGTTCCTTTCCCCAATGCTCATCCATCAGTTCATTCATTCAGCAATATTTGCAGGGAATCTACTATGTGCTAGGCATTGGGTCTGGGAATACGCTAATGAACAGAGCAGGCATGATCCCTGAATTCAGGGAGCCCACACTTCAGGGATGAGACCGACAGACACACGTACATCACAAATTATGAAGACAAGCAAATACATAGATGCAAGTTGTGATTCCTGCTATGAAGGGACTAAGGTCATCACAGACTGAGTGGAGAGGGCATCCATTTTAGATTAATCTGAAGTGGCCAGGGAAAGCTTCTCTAAGGAGGTGACATCAGAACTGAGATCTGTAGAGCAGGAGGGAGCAGTGGAAAGAGTGGTAGAGCGGCAATTCCAGGGTGAGAAGTGTCTCTATCACCCGGGCACATTTAATAGCAGAAGCCCCTGGCGGGATTTTTTTTTTTTTAACTCCCACCTATTCTGCATTCTGAGAACTTCCACCCCTCCGCTACCAGAGGACCACTGCTCAGGATCCTTGGAGAATAAGCATCACCTAAGAGAGAGTTCATTAGAAATGCAGAGTCTCAGTCTCCACCCCAGATCTACTGAATCAAAATGTGCATTTTAACAAGATCCCCAGGTGATTTGTATGTACAGGAACTTTGGGGAAGCACTGATCTAGATAACACCTCAAAGGTGGAACAGAGCATGAGGCCATCAGGAGACTTGAGGTGGGCTGGGGTGGGGGGTTGTCGCTGAAGAGTTTGGATTTGAATCAGAAATAGGGTGTGAAAGTGTGCATTAGTTTGTGTAGCTGCATCTGTGTGTGTGTGTGTGCCCATGCTAGTGTGTATCTTCAGCATTGATGACTGTGGGTTATCTGAGGCTTTCCATTTCCAGGCCCTTTTCCTTCCATGGATGTGGATTACTGGAGGATACATCTTTACCCTGTTGTGACAAAGCTCCCACTTTCACCTATAGCTGCGAGTCAAATGGAATCTGCCAGCCTCTGGGTGGCGGGGACACCTCTGGAGCAGGCAAAGCGAGGAGATCCCGTCTCTGACCTGCGGCAATCCATTTATCTGACCTGAGTCTCATAAATGCGTCCTGATGAGCCCAATCGCTTGCTAATGGTTATGAGCCGAGACCTGGGGATTTATGGTTGAGGCCTCAGCGGCCACCAGGCGGGAACAGGGCTGTGTGAAGGAGCCCAGACTCTGCACGGCTTTAGCTCACAGAGGCCTGTGCTGGGGACATTTTTGGGGGGAGTGGGGGGAGATATCCGACCTCCACCCTGCATGTGGGGCAAAGGTACTGTCCTGTGTGGAAGGAGCTGGGAGAAGGAGAGAAAAGATCTCTCTGGCTTCAGATATCCCAGGGGTGAAGGGGGAGTGACTGGGAAACTGGCCCAGCTTGACTGTGGAGAAGTGAGTGACAAGGGGCCCCAAAATTGAAGCCAGTCAAACTGGGGTTCAAATCCTGGAGCTGTTATTTGGATAAACCACATAGTCTTGTAATAGTTTCATTGCTTTGCGAGAATTAAATGAGATGTTTGTGAAAGGCACTTACAATACTAATTGTGCGTATTTAAGTGGCTCAAGAGACTGGGATTCTAAATCCAATTCTGCCACTAACTTGCTGAGATTCTAGCACCAATGGCCTTTTCTGGGTCTTGGCCACCCCCTAGATATTAAGAGGGGAGCTGGACCCGATATCTCTGTGGTCCCCTCCGGCTCTGATGTTTTGTGGTTCTAATGAGGAGAACTTGGGGTGCTAATGGGGAGCTGGATGGTCTGGACCTCATTCTGGCCTTGCTGAAGGCATCACTGCCAGTGCTGGTGGCCTTGGGGACCAAGATTGTGGTGGCAGGGGAGACGCAGCCTCTTCCTCAATGGTGCCATCCTGTGAGTACAACCCCTGGCAGGGTACTGGACACAGTGTTTGGGGGAGTCTGGAGCAAGAGGGGTGATCAGAAAAGGCACTGTGCAGGTGCAGGGGGCCAGCTGGATATCCATGGAAATGCCTGAACCACTTATGCCCTTTGCCAGGCAGGTCTTCATATAACCTCCCCTACCTCACCTCCTCCCACGCTCAAGACACATCCCTACAGGATCCAGGAGTCTGATCCGATAGTGGG
>PVIY010055879.1:0-13540 GCA_004026745.1 Myrmecophaga tridactyla | reverse complement strand
TGCGTGGACACTCTCTCTCTCTCTTCTTATACTTCTTAACAGCTCATTAGACGGAACTGAAAGCATTCTCAGGCCTCAGCACTGTCCCAAGCAAGGATAGAATTAAAGCAAGTCTAAGAGACAAAGTAGTTAGGTAAACGTATGGATAATTCCTTAAAGAGTATATCTTCCCCAAGAAAAGGGGGGTGGGACCCAGATCAAGTGGTAGCCCTTTTTTCTGGAAATTCAGGCCCCAGGGGCTGGAAAACAGAAGCAACTTAAGCCTGTCTACTACCTCAGCCTCTGTCTCAACCACATCATTGGCAAGGAGAGGCTGCTGAGAATCAAAGGTACCATATCATGTTATGCTGGTGGGATGCTGTGGACTGACAAACACCACATGCTGGGCAGGACAGGAAAGGAAGAGTCAGAGGATTCATAGGAAAGTTTGATAACCTGCTGGATTTCACCCTCAGGGAAATCTGACACTGCTTACATCTTCTTACTGAGATATGGGCTTGTCTGGTCTGGGGAAATCTAACTAGGGACAATCATATCTATGGACACCCTCCTCAAAAAAACGTTCCATACAGGCGGGGAAAGACCAGAAAAACAAAAGCTGAAAAATTCTGATGGTCTAAACAGAAGTTACAATACAGGTCAAGAATAAATTGAATCAAATGTCAAATAATAGACAGAGAACAAAGCCAACCAACAAGAAAACCCTAGGTAAAAGAGCAAAAACAAACTTCAGAATAAACCAATTAAGGAAATAAAATGCATATACACCAGCAAAAACTAACAAGTCATACCAGAAAAATCAAACATAGGGCCCAGTCAAAGGAACAAACCAAAATTTCAAATGAGATACAACAAACCAAAATCTCAAATTAGATACAAGCAGTTAAACAACTACATAAAGATGTTCAAACAGACATGCAAAAATCACATCAAAAATAAAATCAATGAGTTGAGGGAAGATATAGCAAAAGAGATGAAGGATATAAAGATGACAATGAGACAACATAAAGAAGAACTTGAAAGTCTGAAAAGACAAATGGCAGAACTTAAGAGAATTATGAGAATGAATGGCACAATAGAAGAGATGAAAAAAACAATGGAGACCTACAACAGCAGATTTGAAGAGGCAGAAGAAAGGATTTGTGAACTGGAGAACAGAACATTTGAAACCCTAGGAACAAAAGAACAGACAGGGAAAAGAATGGAAAAATATGAGCAGGGTCTCAGGGAGATGAATGACAACATGAAGTGCATGCATATTCATGTTACGGGTGTCCCAGAAGGAGAAGAGAAGGAAAGGGGGACAGAAAAACTAATGAAGAAATAATAAATGAAAATTTCCCATCTCTTACGAAAGACATAAAATTACAGATCCAAAAACCACAGCAAAGCCCAAACAGAATAGCTCCAAAGAGACATACTCCAAGACACTTACTAATCAGACTATCAAATGTCAAAGATAAAGAGAAAATTCTGAAAGCAGCAAGACACAAGCAACCCATCACATACAAGGGAAGTTCAATAAAATATGTGTGGATTTCTTCAGCAGAAACCATAGAGGCAAGAAGGCAGAGATATGATATATTTAAGATTCTAAAAGAGAAAAACAGCCAACCAAGAATTCTATTCCCAGCAAAACTTTCCTTCAAAACCAAGGGGGAGATTAAAATATTTTCAGACAAACAGTCATTGAGAGAGTCTGTAACTAAGAGACTGTCTCTATGAGAAATAATAAAGGGCGCACCACTGGCCAACATGAAAAGACAGTGGAGAGAGATCTAGAGAAGAGTGTATAAATGGAGACTACCAATAAAGAGAAAAGAAAAAAAGGAAGATATGACATACAAGATCCAAAAGACAAAAAGTTAGAAGAAAGTACTACCTTTATAGTAATAGCATTAAACGTTAATGGATTAAACCCCCCATCAAAAGACTTGGACTAGCAAATGAATTACAAAACAGGATCCTTCTATATGCTATCTACAAGAAACTTACTTCAGACGCAAGGACAAAAACAGATTCAAAGTCAGTGGTTGATAAAAGGTATTTCAGGCAAACAACAACCAAAAAAGAACAGGGGTAGCTATACTAACACCCGACAAATCAGACTTCAAATTAAAGCAATTAAAAGATAGACATATATTATTACATATATAAACAATAAATAAATAAAATGCATATAAACAATTAAAAGATATGCACATATAATTACACATTATATAGATATTCTTTTTTAGTTTATAAAAGTGGCATTGGAGTGGCTAGAGGGAAGTACCTGAACCTGTTCACCTATATTCCAGTAGCCTTGATTCTTGAAGACAATTGTATAACTATATAGCTTTTACAATGTGACCATGTGATTGTGAAAACCTTGAGGCTGATGCTCCCTTTATCTAGGGTGGTCAATAAGAGGGCGGGGTAAGGGGTATGGGATGTACGGGTTTTTTCTTATATCTTTTTCTGGAGTGATGCAAATGTTCTAAAAATGATTGTGGTGATGAATACACAACTACAAGAAGATATGGTGGGCCAATGACTGCATACTTTGGATAGACTGCGTAGTGTGTGAAGATATCTTTTTTTAAAAAAAAGAACCAAAAGGGGGTACAAGGGTAGTTCAGTGCTAGAATTCTCACCTGCTGTGCTGGTTTGAAAGGAAGTATGCCCCCTAAGAAAAGCCATGTTTTAATATAAATCCCATTTCATAAAGGTAGAATAATCCTTATTCAATACTGTATATTTGAAACTGTAATGAGATCATCTCCCTGGTTGATGTGATTTAGTTAAGAATGGTTATTAAACTGGATTAGGGGATGACATGTCTCCACCCATTTGAGTGGGTCTTGATTAGTTTCTGGAGTTCTATAAAAGAGGAAACATTTTGGAGGATGAGAGATTCAGAGACAGCAGAGAATGCTACAGCACCACAAAGCAGAGAGTCCACCAGCCAGTGACCTTTGGAGATGAAGAAGGAAGACGCCTCCCGGGGAGCTTCGTGAAACCGGAAGCCAGGAGAGAAAGCTAGCAGATGATGCTGTATTCGCCATGTGCCCTTCCAGCTGGAAGAGAAGCCCTGACTGCATTCGCCATGTGCCATTCCACTTGAGAGAGAAACCCTGAACTTCATTGGCCTTCTTGAACCAAGGTATCTTTCCCCAGATGCCTTTGATTGGACATTTCTATAGACTTGTTTTAACTGGGACATTTTCTTGGCCTTAGAACTGTAAACTAGCAACTCATTAAATTCCCCTTGTTAAAAGCCATTCCGTTTCTGGTATATTGCATTCCGGCAGCTAGCAAACTAGAACACCTGCCATGCAGGAGACCTGGGTTCGATTTCTGGTTCATGCACTTTCCAAAAAACAAAACAAACAAACAAAAAAACTCAACAAATGGTGCTGCAATAATGGGAGATACTCACATGGAAATAAAATGAAATGTGACCCTGCCATACAGCATATAAAAAGAAAATGCACAGTGTGCAAGAAAACAGTACAAGACAAAGAAGCAGGAATTGATATCCCATCCAAAGGAACAAGATAAAATGAAGAAACAATCAACAAAGAAAAGCAACTATAGACATAAAAGACAAACACTTAACTTTAAAAATATAAACAAAAGATCTTCAATGAACAAACAACTAAATGAACACTATGAAATCTCAATAAAGAGACAGAAATTTTAAAAGAAGAGAGAGAGAAATTTTAAAAAGGAACGAAACAGAAATACTGGAGTTGAAGATCACAATAACTGAAATGAAAAATTTCCTAGACAGTTTCAATAGCAGATTAAAATTGGAAGAAGAAATAATCAGTGAATGAGAAAATAAGACAAAGTGATTCAAGCTGAAAAGCAAAGAGAAAAAAGTGAACAGGTCTAAGAGACCTGTTGGACATCATCAAGGAGACCAATATACGCATTATGGAAATCCCAGAAGGAAAACAAAGAACAGCCAAAAAAATTTGGCAGATAACTTTCCAAAGATATGATAGACATGCTCAAGAAACCCAATAAACACAAAAAGGATAAACTCAAAGAGAACCACACCCTGACACAAACTGGTCAGACTGCCAAATGCCAAGGACAAGAAGAGAATTCTAAAAACTACAAACAAGGGACACTCAAGATTTAGGGCCTTTCTGATCAGAAACCAGGAAGGCAAACAGGCAATAGTGAAATATTTAAAGTGCTGAAAGAAAACAACTGCCTGCCAAGAATTTCATAGCTGGGAAAATGTCTTTACAAAATGAGGTAGTGATTAAAAAACCACAAAAGCTGCGGGAATTCAAAACCACGAGAACTGTCCTACAAGCAATGTAAAGGGAGTTCTTCAGACTGAACAAAAAGGACACTAGACAGTGGATCAAACCAGCACAAAGAAAAAAGGTCGCCATTGTGTTGGTTTACAGCTATGTAACCCAGGAAAAACGTGTTCTTAAATTTAACATATTCTTGTGCGTGTGGACCCACTGTCAATCAGATCTCTTCAAGACGTTACTTCAGTAAAGGTGTGACCCAAATGAATCAAGGTACGCTTTAATCTGGATTACTGGAGTCCTTTATAAGCAGAGAGACACAAAAGCTAGAAGAAGCAGACAGAAACTGAATTCAACAGAACTCAGAAGAGAAGGGAGAAGCCAGGAGACGCTAGGCTACCTGCCATATGACAAAGGAGCCAAGCACCAAGGATGACTGGCAGCCAACCCCAGAATATCAGCCTTCAGGGAGAAAGCATTGCCTTCATGATGCCTTGATTTGATTTCTCCTAGCCTCAAAACAGTGAGCCAGTAAATTTCCATTCTTTAAGCCAAACCATTTTATGGTAATGAAGAAAACTGAAACAAAAATGATAAGTTTATGAATGTTAGTATCTGAAACAAAAATGATAAATTTATGAATGTTAGTATTATTATACTGTATTTTGTAGTATGTTACCACACTTTTTGTTTCTTACAGATTATAAAATGTAAAAACATAAAAAGTTATGATATCTATGCTTCTGGGCATATAATATAAAAACATAAAACTTTTACCAAGTACAATAGGTAGGGGGGACAAAGGGGTGAAGGAATTTTGTGTATGCTACTGAAGTTAAGTTGGTATCAAAGCAAATGTGACTGTTATAGATTTAGACTGTTAAATTTAAGCCCCACAGTAACCAAAAAGAAGTATATGAAAAATAGAAGTAAATCAGAAGGGATTCAAAATGTTACACTACAAAAAAAAATCAAATAAAAATGAAAGTAGGCATTAACAGAAGAATTACAGGACAAAAAAGTATAGAACTTACAAAGATGAAATAGCAAAATGGCAAAACGAAGTGGTGCATTATCAGCAGTAATTTTAAATGTAAATGGATTAAACTCTCCAGTCAAAAGGCAAAGATTTGCAGAATGCATGCCAAAACATGAACAAACCATATGCTGTTTACAAAAGCATATATTCAAAGACTCAAATAGGTTGAAAACTGAAAAAATGGAAAAAATATTCCACGCAAATAGTAACTGAAAGACTGAGATAGCTAAACTAATATCAGATAAAATAGAATTTATGTCAAAATGGTCATGAGAAACAAAATAGGGCACTACATACTATAAAGCAGCCAACTCTTTATAGAACTCCATAACATATGAAGGAAATATTGACAGATTTAAAGAGAGAAATAGTAGGTTCTAAATTAATAATATAAAATTTCAGTATGTCGGAGAAAGTGCCAAAATGGCAGCTTAGCAAGGTGTGGGATTTAGTTCATCCTCCAGAACAGCTACTAAATAGCCAGGAACAGCACAGACCAACTGCTGGGGTCATGTCAGTGACCGGACACACAGGGTACCCCAGTTGGGACCAGCTGGACCGGCTGCAAGCACCTCCAGAAGTGTCAGTTACCCAAGACGCGGCAGCCGGCACCCATCCCCAACAGGCTGCTTCCCAGAGGGGAAAGGAAAGAGACTTTTTTACCAACAGCAGGGGCTGAGTGCAACTAAGCTTCAATTGTGGAATTAATTCACAAATTCTGACTACTAAAAATAGGCCCACAGCTCAGCTGAACCTCAAGTCAAAGCGGAGGTTGCTGATTTTTGGCCCGGCGCTGAGAGGACAGGGCTGATGGAAAAAAAAAGAGAAAAAAAAGTAACAGGTTTTTAGATCGGATAGCACATAATACTTCAAAGGGCCTGGGCCCTGAAGGAAAGGAGGGGGCACATAGGATCTGAAGAGACACAAAGCAACATATCAACTGATGCTCTTGGCTGGCAAACCTAATAAGAACACGAAAAACACAGTCCGGAGACTCACAGGAAAGTTTTTCAACCTGCTGGGTCTCACCTTCAGGGAAAACTGACACAAGTGACTCTTTTCTCTGGACAGGAGGCCAGTCTGGTCTGAGAAAATCTAGCTGGGGTCTATAATACCTAAGAAGATCCACCTAAGGGTTGGGGGCGGGGGGGGTAGGCACCATACAGGTAGGGCAAGAAATAAGAAAACAAGAACTGAAAAATGCTGCTCTGTTAAACAAAACCTAAGCTAGTGGTCCAGAATAAGCTGAACTGAATGTCAAAGAACAGAAAACAAAGTCATTCAGCAAGAAACTCCTAGGTAAAAGAAGTGAAAATAATCTACAGAATAAACTAAGGTAATTAAATGCCTAGATGCCAGCAAAAAATAATGAATCACACTAGGAAAATTGAAGATATGGCCCAGACAAAGGAACAAACTAACAATTCAAATGAGATACAGGAGTTGAAACAATTAATTCAGAGTGTTCACACAGACATGGAAAACCTCATCAAAAATCAAATCAATGAATTGAGGGAGGATATGAAGAAGGGAAAGAATGAACAAAAAGAAGAAATCGAAAGTCTGAAAAAACAAATCATAGAACTTATGGGAATGAAAGGCACAGTAGAAGAGATGAAAAAAAACACTGGAAACCTACAATGTCAAATTTCAAGAGGCAGAAGATAGGATTAGTGAACTGGAGGACAGAATATCTGAAACCCGACAAGCAAAAGAAAATATAGGGAAAAGAATGGAAAAATATGAGCGGGGACTCAGGGAACTGAATGACAACATGAAACACACGAATATATGTATTGTGGGTGTCCTAGAAGGCAAAAAGAAGCGAAAAGGAGGAGAAAAACTAATGGAGGAAATTATCACTGAAAATTTCCCAACTCTTATGAAAGACTTAAAATTACAGATCCAAGAACTGCAGCATACTCCAAACAGAAAAGATCCAAACAGACATACTCCAAGACACTTACAAATCAGAATGTCAGACGTCAAAGAGAAAGAGAGACTCTTGAAAGCAGCAAGAGAAAAGCAATCCATCACATATAAGGGAAGCCCAATAAGATCATGCATAGATTTCTCAGCAGAAACCATGGAGGCGAGAAGACAGTGGGATGATGTATTTAAAATACTAAAAGAGAAAAACTGCTAATCACTAATTTACTGAAATTCTCCTTCAAAAATGACAGAGAAATCAAAACATTTTCAGACAAAAAATCACTGAGAGAATTTGTGACCAAGAGACTGGCTCTGCAAGAAATACTAAAGGGAACACTAGAGGCAGATATGGAAAGACAGGAGACAGAGGTGTGGAGAAGAGTGTAGAAATGAAGACTATCAGTAAAGGTAAAAAGAAGAAAAATTAGATATGGCATAAAAATCCAAACGGCAAAATGGCAGAAGAAAGTACTACCCACATAATAATAACATTAAATATTAATGGATTAAACTCCCCAATCAAAAGAAGACTGGCAGAATGGATTAAAAAACAGGACTGATCTAAATGCTGTCTACAGGAAACGCATCTTAGTCCCAAGGATAAACACAGGTTGAAAGTGAAAGGTTGGGAAAAGATATTTCATGCAAATAACAATAAGAAAAGAACAGGAGTAGCTATACTAATATACAACAAATTAGACTTCAAATGTAAAACAGTTAAAAGAGACAAAGAAGGAAACTATGTATTAATAAAAGGAACAGTTCAACAAGAAGACATAACAATCATAAATATTTATGCACCAAGCCAGAATGCTTCAAAATACATGATGTAAACACTGAAAAGAGAAACACATCTATCATAATAGTTGGAGACTTCAATTTCGCACTCTCATCAATGAACAGAACATCAAGACAAAGGATCAATAAGAAACAGAGAATTTAAATAATACAATAAATGAGCTAGACTTAACAGATATTTATAGAACATTACACCCCACAACAGCAGGACACATCTTTTTCATTGACTTGAGAAGAAATAGACGACCTCAACAAACCAATCACAAGTACAAAAAATTGAATCAGTCATTAAGAAGCTCCCCAAAAGAAAAGTGCAGGACCAAATGGCTTCACATGTGAATTGTGCCAAACATTACAGAAAGAATTAGTACCAATCCTGCTCAAACTCTTCAAAAACACTGATGAAGAGGGAAAGCTACCTAACTCATTCTATGAAGCCAACATCACCCTCATACCAAAGCCAAAGATATTACAAAAAAAAAAGAAAACTATAGACCAATGTCTCTTATGAATATAGATGCAAAAATCCTAAACAAAATTCTAGCAAATTGAATCCAGAATCACATTAAAAAAATTATACACCATGACCAAGTAGGATTCATCCCAGGTATGCAAGGATGGTTCAACATAAGAAAATCAATGTAATACACAATATCAACACATCAAAGCAGAAAAACCACATGATCATCTTGATTGATGCAGAAAAAGCATTTGACAAAATTCAACATTCTTTCCTGCTGAAAACACTACAAAGGATAGGAATAGAAGGGAACCTCTTCAAAATGATAAAGGGAATATATGAAAAACCCAAGCTAACATCATCCTCAATGGGGAAAAACTGAAAACTTTCCCCCTAAGACCAGGAACAAGACAAGAATGTCCACCACCACCACTGTTATTCAACATTTTGTTGGAAGTTCTAGCCAGAGCAATTCAACAAGGAAAAGAAATAAAAGCCATCAAAATTTGAAAGGAAGAAATAAAACTCTCACTGTTGCAGATAATATGATATTATATGTCGAATACCCTGAAAAATCCACAGCAAAACTACTACAGCTAATAAATGAGTACAGCAAAGTGGCAGGTTACAAGGCAACACTCAAAAATCTGTAATGTTTCTATGAACAATCTGAGGGGGAAATCAAGAAAAAAAAATTCCATTTACAATTGCAACCAAAAGAATAAAATATTTAGGAATAAATTTAACTAAAGAGACAAAAAAAACCTATACAAAGAAAACTGCAAGAAATTGTCAAAAGAAATCACAGAAGACCTAAATAGATGAAAGGGCATACTGTGTTCATGGATTGGAAAACTAAATGCAGTTAAGATGTCAATTCTACCTAAATTGATTTATAGATTCAATGCAATACCAATTAAAATCCCAAAAGTTTACTTTTCAGAAATAGAAAAATCAATAACCAAATTTATCTGGAAGGTCAGGGTGCCCCGTATAGCTAAAAGTATCCTGAGAAAAAAATATGAAGTCGGAGGTCTCACGCTACCTGACTTTAAGGCGTATTATGAAGCTACAGAAAACAGCATGGTGCTGGCATAAAGATAGATATACTGACCAACGCAATAGAATAGAGTGTTCAGATATAGACCCTCTCATCTATGGACAATTGATCTTTGATAAGGCAGTCAAGCCAACTCCCCTGGGACCAAAAGTCTCTTCAACAAATGGTGCCTAGAGAACTGGATATCCATATGCAAAAGAATAAAAGAGGATCCATATCTTACACCCTATACAAAAATTAACTCAAAATCGATCAAAGACCTAAACATTAGATCTAAGACCATAAGATTGTTAGAAGAAAATAAGGAAATATCTTATAAATCTTGTAATACGAGGCGGTTTCCTAGACCTTACACCCAAAGCACGAGCTTTGAAGAAAGAAAGAAAGAAATGAGAACTCCTCAAAATTAAACACGTATCAGCATCAAAGAACTTCGTTAAGAAAGTAAAAAGGCAGCCTACACAATGGGAGACAATATTTGGAAACAATAGATAAAGGTCTAGTATCCAGAATATATAAAGAGATTGTTCAACTCAACAACAAAAAGACAGACAACCCAATTACAAAATCGGCAAAAGACTTGAACAGACACTTCTCAGAAGAGGAAATACAAATGGCCAAAAGGCACATGAAAAGATGTTCAACTTCCCTGGCTATTAGGGAAATGCAAATCAACACCACAATGAGATATCATCTCACACCCACCAGAATGGCCATTATCAATAAAACAGAAAACGACAAGTGCTGGAGAGGATGTGGAGAAAGAGGCACACTTATTCACTGTTGGTGGGAATGTCAAATGGTACAACTGCTGTGGAAGGCAGTCTGGCGGTTCCTCAGGAAGCTAAGTATAGAATTGCCATATGACCCGGCAATACCATTGTTAGATATCTACTCAGTGGACATGAGGGCAAGGACAAAAAAGGACATTTGAACACCAATGTTTATAGCAGCATTATTTACAATTGCAAAGAGAAGGAAACAGCTCAAATGTCCATCAACAGACGAGTAGCTAAACAAACTGTGGTATATACATAGAATGGAATATTATACAGCTGTAAGACATAATAAAGTTATGAAGTATGTAACAACATGGATGGACCTTGAGGACATTATGCTGTGTGAGATTAGCCAGAAACAAAAAGACAAACACTGTATGGTTTCACTGGTATGAACTGACATTAGTGAATAAACTTGGAGAATTTCACTGGTAACAGAGACCATCAGGAGATAGAAATAGGGTAAGATACTGGGTAATTGGAGCTGAAGGGATACAGATTATGCAACAGGACTGATTGTAAAAACTCAGAAATGGATAGCACAATACTACCTAACTGTAATGCAATGATGCTAAAACACTGAATGAAGCTGAATGTGAGAATGATAGAGGGGGGAAGTCTGGTGGCACAAATGAAATCAGACAGAAAGATAGATGATAAAGATGAGATGGTATGATCTAGGAATTCCTAGAGTGTATAATGATAGGGACTAAGTGTACAAATTTTAAAAATGTTTTTGCATAGGGAAGAACAAAGGAATGTCATTACTGCAGGGTGTTCAAAATAGAGGGTAATTAATATTTTAAAATTTTAACTTGTGTGACACTAAAGCAAAAAATGTTTATTTGGTACAAAATTTATATTTACATTTTGACTAGTGCATTTCGTAATGTAACTCATGTAGACAGCTTAACTGAATACCATAAGTACATGGAACCTTGAGTAGGACATGAGATTTTTTGTTGGTTTGTCCAGAGTGATGCCCTGATAAATCCTGGAGTGATTTGAACAATAAATTTAAAAAGTATTTGCAAAGTCCCCTTGGGGGAACAGTGAGAAAGGGGGAAAGTTCAACTTCCCCAAGTTGAATTCTTGGTGTTCTCGCAAGCGGTAGGGATGACCAGCACAATGGGCTGGGCCTCCAATCTTGGGGTTTGTTCATATGAAACTTAACCCCACAAAGAATAGGTGAAGCCTACTTAAAATTGTGCCTAGGAGTCACCCCCAAAAGGGCCTCTTTTGTTGCTCAGATGTGGCTTCTCTCTACAGCCAACCCAACAGGCAAACTCACTGCCCTCCCCCTGTCTACGTGGGACATGATTCCAGGGGTGTGGACCTTCCTGGCAACGTGGGACAGAGATCCTAGAATGAGCTGAGACTCAGCGTCAGGGGATCGAGAAGTCCTTCTCGACCAAGAGGGAGAAGAGTGAAGTGAGGCAAAGTAGAGTGCCAATGGCTGAGAGATTCCAGGCAGAGTCAAGAGGTTATCCTGGAGGTTATTTTGCGCATTAAACAGATGTCACCTTGTTGGTCAAGATGTAATGGAAAGGCTGGAAGGAACTGCCTGAAAATGTGGAGCTGTGTTCCAGTAGCCATGTTTCTTGAAGATGATTGTATAATGATATAGCTTTCACAATGTGACTGTGTGATTGTGAAAACATTGTGTCTGATGCTCCTTTTATCTACCTTATCAACAGATGAGTAAAACATATGGAATAGAAATAAATAATAGGCGGAGCAATTGTTAAAATAAATTTAGATTGAAATGCTGGTGATCAGTGGGGGGAGGGATAAAGGGTACGGTATGTGTGAATTTTTTTCTGTTGTCTTTTTATTTCTTTTTCTGAAATGATTCAAATGTTCTAAGAAATGACCATGATGATGAATATGCAACTATGTGATGATACTGTGAATTACTGATTATATATGTAGAACGGAATGATCAAAAGTTAAGAATGTCTGTTGTTGTTGTTATATATTTTTTAAAATATAATTAAAAAAGAAAAATAAAAACTTCAATATATCACTTTCAGTAATAGAACGTGTTGACAGAAAATCAGTAAGGAAATAGAAGATTTGAATGATACTATAAACAAACTAGACCTAGCATATATAGAGAGAGCACTTTATTCAACAATAGCAGAATATACATTCTTCACTAAAACACATGAGTCATACTATAACAAACTAGATCTAACATATAGAGAGAACAATTCACTCAAGAGTAGCAAAATACACATTCTTCACTAAAGCACAAGGGTCATTCTCCAGAATAGGCCATATATTAGGTCACAAAACAAGTTTCAATAAATTTAAAAATACTGAAGTCATACACTGCATGTTCTCTGACCACAATGGGATGAAGCTGAAATCAGTAACAGAGAAAGAACTGGAATATTACAAACATACAGAAATTAAACAACATACTCAAATAACAATGGGTCAAAGAACAAATCAAAAGGGAAGTTAGTAAATATTTTGAAGCAAATGAAAACAAGAATACAAAACAAAACTTATGGTTTAAAATAAGAAAATCAATTAATGTAATATATTACATTAATAGATACAATAATATATTACATTAATAGAACAAAGGGAATAAATCACATAATTTCAATTGACAAAGAAAGGGCATTTGACAAAATTCAGCACCCATTCTTGATAAAAACAGTCACAAAACTAGAATTAGAAGGAACTTCCTGAACATGACTAAGGGCATATTTGAAAAACCCACAGTTAACATATTCAAAGGTGAAAGACTGAATGCTCTTCCCTAGAGACCAGGAACAAGATAAGAATGCCCACTGTCATCACTGTTAATCAACAAAGAACTGGAAGTTCTAGCCAAAACAGAGAGGCAAAGAAAAGAAAGAAAGAAAGAAAAGGCATCTGTGCTAGTTTGAAAGGATTTATGTACCCTAGAAAAGCCATGTTTTAATCCTAATCAATCTTGTGGGAGCAACCATTTCTCTTAATCACTATTCAATAATGTAGGTTGGAAATGATTAGGTTATCTCCAAGGAGATGTGACTCACCCAATGGTGGGCATGAACTATTTTTTTTTTTTTTTAGTTTTCTTTTTTCTGTTTTGTACCTTTTTTTATTTTTTAATTTTTCTTATTTTTTTTTTTTTTATCTTGAGTATGAACTTTTGAATAGAGATGTGACTCTACCCATTCCATGTGGGTCTTGATTAGTAGAATCCTTTAAAAGAGG
>PVIY010055877.1:0-13538 GCA_004026745.1 Myrmecophaga tridactyla | reverse complement strand
TTTAAATACCAAAAAACACCAAACACAAACATTCTTAACTTTTGATCATTCCATTCTACATATATAATCAGTAATTCACAATATCATCACATCATCATTATGATCATTTCTTGGAACATTTGCATCTATTCAGAAAAAGAAATGAAAAGAAAACAGAAAAAATTCATATATACCATACCCCCTACCCCTCCCTTTCATTGATCACTAGGATTTCAAACTAAATTTATTTTAACATTTGTTTCCCCCTATTATTTATTTTTATTCCATATGTTCTACTCATCTGTTGACAAGGTAGATAAAAGGAGCATCAGACACAAGATTTTCAGAATCATACAGTCATATCGTGAAAGCTATATCATTATACAATCATCTTCAAGAAACATGGCTACTGGAACACAGCTCTACATTTTCAGACAGTTCCCTCCAGCCTCTCCGTTACATCTTGACTAACAAGGTGATATCTACTTAATGCATAAGAATAACCTCCAGAATAACCTCTCCACTCTTTGGAATCTCTCAGCCATTGACATTTTGTCTCATTTCACTCTTCCCCCTTTAGGTCAAGAAGGTTTTCTCAATCCCTTGATGCTGAGTCTCAGCTCATTCTAGGGTTTTTCTCAATTGCTTGATGCTGAGTTTCAGCTCATTCTAGGATTTCTGTCCCACATTGCCAAGAAGGTTCACACCCCTGGGTGTTATGTCCCACGTAGACAGGGGGAGGGTGCTGAGTTTGCTTGAGACAGAGGCCCCATCTGAGCAACAAAAGAGGTTCTCTTGGGGGTGACTCTTAGGCCTAATTTTAAGTAGGCTTGGCCTATCCTTTGTGGGGTTAAGTTTCACATGAACAAACCCCAAGACTGGGGGCTCAGCCTATAGCTTTGGTTGTCCCCACTGCTTGTGAGAATATCAAGAATTCAACTTTGGGATGTTGGATTCTCCCCCTTTCTCACCATTCCCTGAAGGGGACTTTGCAAATACTTTTTTATTCACTGTTCAAAGCACTCTGGGATTTATCAGGGCATCCCTCTGGACAAACCAACAAAATCTCATGTTCTACTCAAGGTTCCGTGTACTTATGGTGTTCAATTAAGCTGTTTACATAAGTTATATTAGGAAATGCACTAGTCAAATGACGGCAAGGTGAGAAGCTTCAAGACTCCATCCCCCAACAGAAGCTTTGAAGAACCAGCAAGAACAGGGAGATACACCTTTCTCAAAGCTCCAGAAAACAGTTAAAGGACTGCAGTAACTGGTTAAGGGCCAAATCAAGAAAAAGGGCAGCAGGATCTCGTGGTATCCTGGCTGACCCTCCCCCCATCCTTTACTGGCTCAGTGAAGAGCCAGCTGTGCTCCCAGTACAGATCTATGGCCCTGGTTTCAGAGGAAGCAGATTAACTCTCATGCACATACTGGGAATATGTATGTCTGGCCTAATCTGGTGGCCTAAGGGACTTGCTGTCTCAGAATTTGCCCTTTATGTAGAAAGCAGGTCACAGAGCTCTCCTAAGAATGCTATGGGAAACTGTTTCCTGAGGAAGAGGGGATATTCATATCCATGTAAACAGGGGAATTCTTAGGGCCAAATATGCATGTCTAAGACAAGATGTATATATTTTGGCCTGGAGCTATTCTCTAAACTCAGTGTACGGTAAGCATTAAAGCACTCAGGTTAATCTGTAAAGATTGGCAAAAGTATTTTCTTTTCCTTCTTTTTTTTTTGTCAGCTCCTGACTTTCAAGGAAAGCTCTATTATAATTTTGTCAATACTAAATCAGTCCTGCAAGAAATGCATTTTCAGGTTGAGAGAAAATGACACTAGACAATTGACTGAAGCCACACAAAGAAATAAAGATCTTGGGTAAAGATAATAAAGATGGGTAAATATAAATATCTGTACTATAGTATTTGTTATTTGTAACTTCAAATTTTACTTTCTAAAGGATCCGAAAGGCAAATGCATAAAAGACAATGCTGAATCAATGGTTTTGGACTCTGTTTTAGTTTTTGGGCTGCTAAAGCAAACATCATGCAATGGGTATTGTTCAAACAACTGGAATTCATTGGCTCATGGATTTGAGGCTAGAAGTCCAAAATCAAGGTGTCATCAAAGGCAATGCTTTCTCCCAGAAAACTGTGGTATTCTGTGGCTGGCTCCTGGAAATCCTTGGTCCTTTACCTTTCTGTCATATGGCAGTGCACATGGCAGCCTCTCTTGGATTCTTGGTTACATTGACTTCCAACTTCTTGCTGCTCCCTCTTTGTGATTTTCTCTCTCTCTATGGCCTTCCCTGTAATACCTTCAGTAGTAAGATTAAGACCCATTCTGTGATTGAAAAGGATTGTATAGACTCATGTGTCCCACCAATTAACACTACAAATATAAATAAGTTCTTGCATGAACAACTGCAAAGATATGAATCTTGTACAAAGAGTATATAATTTCAGGGTATGGGGGAAAATATTACATGCTGTCGGCTTTGTTTAACAGGAAAACAACAGTTCTGCAGCAATACAAGGGGTACATAATGGGGGGAGTGACAAGAGTTAGGGGGTGGTTTGGATTTTCTATTTGGTGAGGGTGTGTTTATTTTCTATCTTTCTCTTGGGATCAATGAAATTATCTAAAATTGAGAGTGTTGGTGGACTGTTGACTTTGAACATCATACATGAGGCCCAGTAGATGGGGGTGGCTGAAGGATGCACTGACTGAGTAGACTGGTGAATGATGGTGTAAACGTATGATCTAATATAGTGCTGCTACAAAAAGGAACAAAGTTGTGAGGCATGCAACGATGTGAATGAACCTAGAGGACATTTGGTGAGTCAAAATAAGCCAGAAACAAAGGAGCGTATGATCTCATTTAGAAAATACTTACAAGAAAACTGGGGCCTAGATTGTAAGCTCTTGTAGCAGTCACATTTAGTCTGCAGTGGTAATTGTTATTTCTGGATTTTGAGAGGCTGTTTTATATATGTATAACCTGGTATTTAGAGATAAGAACAATGCCGACTAGGTTGGGATTAAAGTACTTCAAAAATCAGGGGTAAGAAAGACATTGCCTGTATTTTAGAACTTCACCTACTCTTTGAGACAAAAGGAGGAAAGGTTTATTATGTCCAGAACCTAAATTTTCTGTAGCACATAATCTAATTCAACCTATCTGGATAGATCATTTAAACAGTCCAAACACAGAGATCCCTGAATAAGAATGAGAGCCTTTAATCCTGTATAGCTTAATGTAATGCCTGGATACATCCCAGAGTATATTAAGCAGATAATCAAAAAGTATTGGCAAAATCCCTTGAGGGATGGGAGAAAAATTATGGAACTATTAACCTTTGCCACTGGAGATCCCCGGATACTGTGCCAAACAATAGGGACACACAAATCAATGGGCCAAGCCCTTGATCTTGAGGCTTGCTCTTGTAAAGCTTATGTATGTAGCAGAGAAGCTTAGCCTACCTATAGGTATGCCTAAGAGTTACTTCTGGAGGACTTCTGTTGCTCAGATGTGGCCTCTCTCTCTAAGCCCAACTCTGCAAGTGAAATCATTGCCCTCCCCTCTATGTAGGATATGATATCCAGGGGTAAAAATCTCCCTGGTGGCATGGGAGATGACTCCCATGGATGAGCCTGGCTCTGGCACTGTGGAATCAACAATACCATCCTTACCAAAAAGAGGGAAAAGAAGTGTAACAAATAAGGTATCAGTGGCTGAGAGAGTTCAAATAGAGTCAAGAGGCTACACTGGTGGTCACTCTTACGCATGTTTTAGTTAGACACTGTTATCTATCATAACTTGCCAACCCCCAAGCAAAACCATTCCTACCAATCCTAAAGAATACCTAGGGCATTATATAAGATTCTACAAAGAGTCCATGAACTAGGATAACTTTTCAAAACCTACAACTTCCAAATGAGTCCCTGGACCAGATGAGTTCTAAAAGCAGAGAGGTCAGCCTCTGCAGAACATCAACTAGTTCCATCCCCCTATTCCATATTATTGACAGCCCCTTCTAACATGAAAAAGTTAGAGTGGGCATAGCCCAAATACACCTAAAGAGTGGGGTAAAGATTCAAGGTGATGATGGAGTGATACAGAAAAGGTCATGTTTAACAAATGAGTATGATTGCTGAATCATTACACTGATGTTTGTTTTAGCTTTCAGTACCTTAGAGCAGCTAGAAATAAAAACCTAAAATTGTGGAATTGTAACCCATACCAAACTCTGAAATCTGCTCTACAACTAATTGTAACAATGTAATTTGAAATTTATTGCTTTTATGTATGTATGTTATTTAAAGAGAATGATGAGTATAACAGATAATATAGGATTTAACAAATAAGTATGACTGCTGAATCATTATATTGATATTTCTGTTGGACTCCAGTGTCTTGGAGCAGCTAGAAGAAAAAAAGGAAAAACTGTGGAACTGTCATCCATACCAAATTTTAAAATCTGTTCTATAACTACTTGTTAAAATGTACTTGGAAATTTATTGCTTTTTTAACATATATATTATATTTCACAATAAAAAAATGCTAAAGTAAGACCCATTCTGATTCAGTTTGGCCACACTTAATTGACATAATCTCATCAAAAGGTCCTATGTACAATGGGTTCGTACCCACAGGAATGGATTAAAATTAAGAACATGTTTTTCTGGGGTACATAACTCTAAGCCACCATAAACACATCATGCATAAATATGTAATTTGTGACAAAAACTACATAAAGTGGGGGTTGGATGGATTTAGGAAGATCGTTCATGTATGCTTTGAAGTTATGTTGGTATCAAAGCAAACAAGATTGTTATAGACTTATGATATCAAATTTAAGCCCCATAGTAGCCACAAAGAAATTATCAGAGAATATGTAGGTTCATAGAGATAGAAAGTAAAGTATAGGTTTCCAGGGGTGAGGGGCAGGAGAAATGGGGAGTGCTTTAGTTTGTTAATGCTGCTGGAATGCAATATACCAGAAATGGGTTGGCTTTTATAAAAGGGATTTATTAAGTTACAAGTTTACAGTTCTAAGGCATTAAAAATGTCCAAACTAAGGCATCCAGAGAAAGATACCTTGACTCAAGAAAAAAGGCCGATGTCTGCAACATGGGAAGGCATGTTGCTAGTGTCTGCTAGACCTTGTTATGAGTTCTGTTGCTTATAGCTGATGATTCCAGTGGCCTCTTCTCTAAGCTTGTCTCCTGATGTAGCTGCTCCATGGCAAAACTCTGCATTTCATCTCTTAGCTTAGCATCTCCCAGGACCAGAGATTTCTTCTCTTCAGGTTCTGGCTATTTCTGTAAGTTCTTGCTTAACACCCAGGCTATATCTGTTGGGATTTCAAGCATCTGCAAATACCTGCATTTCTGTCAGCTCTGAAGACTGTTGTTTTAGTTTGCTAGCTGCCGGAATGCAACACACCAGAGACGGATTGGCTTTTAATAAAAGGGGATTTATTTCGTTAGTTCTTCAGAGGAAAGGCAGCTAAATTTCATCTGAGGTTCTTTCTTACGTGGAAAAGCACAGGGTGATCTCTGCTGGCCTTCTCTCCAGGCCTCTGGGTTCCAACAACTTTCCCTGGGGTGATTTCTTTCTGCATCTCCAAAGGCCTGGGCTGAGCTGCAAGTGCTGAGATGAGGTATGCCGAGCTGCTTGGGCTGCGCTACGTTGAGCTCTCTCATTTAAGCTTCCGGCCAATTAAATCAAACATCATTCATTGCAGCAGGCATGCCTCCTAGCCAACTGTAGATGTAGTCAGCAACAGATGAGGTTCACGTACCATTGGCTCATGTCTACAGCAATAGATCTAGGTGCCTTCACCTGGCCAAGTTGACAACTGAATCTAACTACCACAACTGTTTTCTTCAAAATGTCTCCCCTTTTAATGTAATGGAGAGGCTGGAGGGAACTGTCTGAAAATGTACAGCTGTGTTCCAGTAGCCATGTTTCTTGATGATGATTGTATAATGATATAGCTTTCACAATGTGACTGTGTGAATGAGAAAACTTTGTGGCTGATGCTCCTTTTATCTACCTTGTCAACAGATGAGTAGAACATATGGAATAAAAATAAATAATAGGGGGAAAATGTTAAAATAAATTTAGTTTGAAATCCTAGTGATCAATGAAAGCAAGGGGTAAGGGGTATGGTAGGTATAACCTTTTTTTTCTGTTTTCGTTTTATTTCTTTTTCTGTTGTCTTTTTATTTCTTTTTTCTGAATTGATGCATATGTTCTAAGAAATGATGAATATGCAACTAAGTGATGATATTGTGAATTACTGATTACATGTAGAATGGAATGATCACATATTAATGTTTTAGTTCATTTGTTAAATTTTTTTTAATTAATAAATAAAAAAATTTTTAAAAATGTCTCCCCTTTTAAAGGACTCCAGTAAACTAATCAAGACCCACCTTGAATGGGCAGAGTCATATCTCCATCTAATCAGAAGGTCACACCCACAATTGGGTATGTCACATTTCCATGGATGTAATCTAATCAAAGGCCACACCCACAACTGAGTGGGTCAGTCTGCATGGAAATCAAATCAAAGGCTCGATCCTAAACAATAGGTCTGGCCCCACAAGATTGGATCAGGATTGAAAGAAAATGGCTTTTCTGGGCTACAAAACAGTTTAAAACTAGCACAGGGAGTTAATGCAAAATATGTGTAGCACTTCTGTTTGGTTTGTGGTTAGGATACTGCAACCTTGTGAACATGATTAATCCCCCTGAATGATATGCTTGAGAGGGGCTTGGATGGTAAGATTTATGTTCTATATAAGTTTCCACAATTAAAGTAAAAAGAAAGATAAACTAAAGAGATAATGACAATTAAATGCAATATATGATACTAGATGGCATCTAAGAATGGAGCACAAAAGGCCTAAAAGGAAATTTTTTCATGAGAAAAAATTAGAGTATAGAATGTAAGCTTTGTATCAATGTTAAATTCCTTGAACTTGGTAACTGCTTTTAAGGTGATTACACAATTTTGTAGGAAATTTAATGGAAGTATTATGTATTCAAGGATTATGACGTTCAGAAAATAGACAGATGATAAATAGATGATAGATAGATACATAGACATTGATGCTAGAATTACATGGTAAAGGTGGGAACATGTTAAAATTGGTGCGTCTTCATATCTGGTGAGATGTGGGGTATGTTGGAGAGATCTGTAGGGGGTTATTATTTTTGCAACTATCCTATAAACTTGAAAGTATTTCAAAATAAAAAGTTAAAAGAAACAATCAAAATTGTAAGAAAAAGCTTAAAAGCATAAATGAAAATTTCCTAGATTCATCTTTTGAAGTATATTTTTAAACACTATATTTGATTACATACAAATCACATATAACTAGGAGTTTATCTTTGGCAATAAAAAAATAAAGTAAAATAAACGTGCACAAGTATGGTTGTTTAGGGAGGAGGCCCACTGCACATTCCATGATAAGATGAGCCTGGAGAAGGACAAGGCTCCAATGAATGACAGTGATACTCTCTATTTATTCCATTTCTAAAAGTGAAAACCTCACCCATATATCAAGGCTCAACTAAACAACTCAAACTTGACCCTAAAGTCCTAAGTTTTCTAAGGACTTCCCAGTAGTACTTGTCTCACAACAGCCCATGTGGTATCTCCTTTCTGCCCACATATGTATAAGAGGTGGCTTTGTTAAGAGTGTGTGATGGTTAGGTTCATGTGTCAACTTGGCTAGGTTTTTGGTCTTGCAAGCACAGACTTAACTGTTACTGTGAGGATATATCATGGACTTAAATCATCAGTAAATTGATTGCATCTATGGCTGATTACATCTGCAAGCAACTGAGAAGATTGCCTTCAACAGTGAGAATCATCTCATCCAATCAGTTGAAGGCTTCAAAGGACAAGTGATGAGTTCAGCAATCAGAAGAGAGAATGTCCTTCTTTACTTTATTGAACCTGCTTCTCCTGCGGAATTCATCAAAAACTTTCACTGGAGTTTCCAGCTTCCATCGTGCCCTACAGAATTTGGACTTGTGTATCCCCACAGTCATTGACAATTCTTACGAAAATCTCATAATATTTACAGATATTTCCTGTCAGTTCTGTTTCCCTGGAGAACCCTGACTAAGAAAGAGTGAGACCATTTGAATCACTGGAGTGGAATTCTGCTCAGCCCCTATTTGATATAGTGGCAGATTGTCTAGCAGACGCCTGAGGCACCCTGCTCACCTCTTGGCTCCAGCCTCTGCCTCCACCAGGCTGCTTATAACAATCTCTCAAGGCTCTCAGCCTAAGGGCTTATTTCTCACCCCAGGAGCATACTGGGTATAACACAAAGTCAGATAAAAATGCCAGACATCTATCATCCATGGAAGTGGATTTTTACCAATGATGATTGGCTATTTGGTGCTAACAATCCCTGCTTCCTTATCCTGTACTTGGGGTGAATCTGAGGTGTTTTCTACCATCTTCCATAGTACCACCCTGTGTATAAGCTCCAGTTGCCCACGGTGGTAACTTGCTAGATAACCCACCCCTAACTGGCTGCCTTCCTTCAGAGTCTTACTTTCCCACACCCCTAACAGTGCTTTCTGGGATTCCTTATCAAAAAAAGTCGTTATATGCACATGCTTGCCTCAGTGTTTGCTTCCAGGGAACCCATACATGGACATTTTGTATATTAAAAATGCATTTGCTTCACCCTCACACTTGAATGTTAGGTGGGAAATAGAATTTTAGCACAAAGTTATTTTCACCAGTATTTGAAAGATATATTCTACATCATTCTTTTTCTTCTGGGAATTTCTGCTTGCCTCATTACCTTTATTTCCTTTTCTCTCTTGAAGTATATCAGGAATTTTTAAGTGTATAGAAAAATAGTAAAAAATAGTAAAAACAAATGTCTATATATGTACACCCAAGCTAAGGAACTAAAAATTCAAACAAAGTTATTTCCTTTGCCCTTCAGGTTAAGCACTATACTGGGTTTGGGATTTGTCATTTCCTATTACGTACAACAAGCAGAGGACAAAAGCAAAAAATTTTGTCCCCTGAGCTGGAGGAAGGGAAAAATGTGACTTTGAAAGGAAGTCCAGAGTTGTGATCATTATCTGAAGGACATACAAATTACTCCCAATGCCTAAGCCAAGTCTTTTCTGTTGGATTCTTTTTTATTTGCTACTTATCGATGCCAGGGTCAGCACCACAGTTCTTCTTTTGTATCACTGTCAGATAATGAATTGTCTTTGGTGACCTTAGTATCCAACACACAGTGTTGAGTAACTTGTATGTCCTATCCAGATAACGATCACAATTCTGAACTTCTTTCAAAGTCACACTTTTCCCTTCCTCCAGCTCAGGCATTTCCCGGGCTGAATCTTGAGGTTAGAAAGAGGAATGAAGTGTGTCATGATCCTTTTATTTGTATACAGCCAACATCTTTCCCTTTCCCATTTTGCAACTACTTACCCTCCAGGGTCTGTTGAACATGAAAAGGGACAAGATTACAGGGGCAAAAAGGCCTCCCTCATCTGGATGGAGTTTAGCAATTATTTAAATCTGCCTTTTTCTCCCTTGTTAGGTGCTTTCATAGCTACTCTGGGTCTTGAGCCCCTGAAGTTCCCTGGCATATGGCTTCCATGCAGATCTCTTGAGAGAAATCCCTTTAGGAGACTCTAGGTCCATTATCTTCTGTCTGTCTCTGTTTCTTATTTATGATTCTGACTTTTGAGGAGACAAGTCAAGCCCTCCTAGTGGCCTTGTTGATGTTCCATCCCTACAGCAAGTTTGAGGTATACAGGATTATTTTCCTGTAAACTCAGCACACTGTCCAATCTCTGTAAAAAGGGCCTCTTTATGTTACCGTCCAATGTTAGTAGACACCCTCATGTAGGTAGGTGCTAAGTGTTCACATGACTGTTTGTGATTACTTTCTTTACCATTGATGTTCAGGAAACTCCTTGTTAGATGCTGAATAATGGATGACAATTGTTCTGGAATATCGGCCAAGTCTGAAATAGAGTTCTACTTAAACATCCTGCCAAACTAGTGTAGATACCTTTGTTATATAAGTATATATGCAGGTACTCATTGGCATATTTTAGTTACCATTTGGCATGTACTTCTATGCTACTTGTTTTTTCACTCAATATCGTGACTGTGAGATTTATCCACGTTGGTGTGTGAAGCTCTGCATCTTAAAATTTAACTCTTCTCTTGTATAACAACGGAAGGTAGAAAGTTGTATATGCCAGTTTATGCTCCTCTGGATGTTCCCTTCTTGCCCTGCCTGCTCCACATGCATGACCTACATTGATAAAAAGAAATTCTAAGCTTGGTGGAACTTTTCTGGATTTTGGAGGCTGTATTAGTTAGGGTTCTCTAGAGAAACAGAATCAACAGGAAACACTTGCAAATAAAAAATTTATAAAAGTGTCTCATGTAACTGTGGGAATGCAGAATCCAAAATCCACAGAGCAGGCTGTGAAGCCGACGATTCCGATGGAGGGTCTGGACAAACTCCACAGGAGAGGCTCGCTGGCCAAAGCAGAAAGAGAGACTATCTTTTCTGAATCCTCCTTAAAAGGCTTCCAGTGATTAGATTAAGCATCATTAATTGCAGAAGACACTCCCCTTTGGCTGATTGCAAATGGAATCAGTTGTGGATGCAGCAGACGTGATCATGATTTAATTCTATGAAATGTCCTCATCACAACAGACAGGCCAGCACTTGCCCAACCACAGAAACAGGTAACACCACTTGGCCAAGTTGACACATGAACCTGACCATGACAGTCCACCCCTTGTCAACTTGGCAGCTATACATACCACCTTAAACCACACCTAATTTCTAAATAAAAAACAATAAAACACACATCTTTTCTTTCACCTAACAATACTCAAATGTCCTGCATATAACTGGAAACACATTAAATCTCTCCAGAATAGGGTGCAAGTCCTTGGGTAATATTCATTCTTAAACTTGATATCTTACAACTTAAATAATATAACCTGAACATAACAGCATTACAGTCCTCGTTTCTGTAACTGATCATGTGGTCGTAGTTCATATTTATCACTACCTTCTTCCACTACCCATTCCATGTTCCCTTTACCTTCAGCAAGCACTTCAGCTGGTTGCAGTTCTTTGCCTGGTGGGGTGATCCAAACCTTCCTCTGGAACCCTCCCAACTAAGCAGAAATAAAGAAACCCAGCACAGAAGACAGGGGCAGGTGGAAAGCAGGCATGCAAGCAGGGCTGTGGGCTGGTGAGTGAGGCTCTGTGTTAGCTTTGGTGGAGGCTCAGTTTACAGCAGGACATTACACCTGACAATGCACACATGAGGTGGTAGTGGCAGCTCGGGAGCCAGGGAAGCATGGTGCACTTGCTCTGCTATGGCTTCTCTTGTCCTTTGTTCTCCTTGCCATAGGACAGTCATTCTTAACCGGGGTGACTGTGCATCCTCCAAAGGACATCTGACAATGTCAGGAGATATTTTTGGTTGTCATAACTGATTGCGTGTGTGTGTGTGTGCATGCACGCTACTGCCAGCTAGTGGGAAGGGACCAGTGATGCTGCTAAACATCCTGCAATGCCCAGGACAACAAAGAATGGATTGACTTCAGTGTTCCTGGTGCCAAGGTTGCGAATCCTGCTGCAGAACTCATGTAAGTCCTTGCCCCCACCAGTTGACCTGATTTTGCTACTCACCTCTCACACTTAACATTGTTGCAGTTGCTGCTTTCTCCCCTGACCTACTCCCTTCCTTAGTTGGAGGGGGAGGGAGAGATAGGAAGGAAAGCTGGAAGAAGAGGGTGAGAAAGGGGGGCAAAATCCCAGCATGTGGTTTCCAGACCATGTGCTTGAGGAACAAAGCCACTTGCCTCTGTGCTCCCCGCGGTGTCCAGTGGCCTTAGCCCGTGGACTGCAGACTGAGGGACGTGCAGCAGTTTGGGAAGCTGTGACCTTGACCATGTCCTCTGTGTAAGGCTCTGTTGCTTCTGTTAATAAAAGCTGGGCCCATTGTGTAAAATGGGGCTTGGGGGCTGGTCCACACGGACATAACACACACCCCTCTGGCCTGTTAGGGCCAGAGAAGAGGAAGGGAGGAAGCTAGGCTGGCACAGGGTAAAGGAGAAATAAGGAGATAGAGGGCAGGATGCCCTTTCCTCTCCCTCCTTCCCTCATGGTGCATTCCTCTTCTCACAGAATCCAGCTTCCCTATGTCCAGAGGTTTTTTTTTGTTTTTTTTTTTTTTGCATGGGCAGGTACCAGGAATCGAACCCGGGTCTCCGGAGGACTCAGCCACTGAGCCACCATTGCTTGCCCTGCCTAGTCTTTTTAGACCAAATCAATCCAAAGACCTGTGTTGTTTTCATTTATCCTGTTGATTCACCTTTCCATCCCACATTTTTTCCTTCCAGAAAGTTCTTTCCCTACCATTGTAGGTTGTATCTTAGCCATCCTGTTCCTTTCCCTATCCTGGATGGATGGATGAACACTGACTCACAAAGGTGTCTTTCAGGGCCCTGGTTGTCAGGCAGGTGTGTTTGGGGCAGCCTCCAACATGGGCATGCTGTTCGGGAATGCAGCAAAGACGTTCACCTGTGCAGTGTTTGTGCCTCCTACCAGCACCACTGCACAGACCACAGATAGCTTTCAATGACATATTTCAAAGTGTTTTTAAAATTGTTTTTCATTTTCATTTTCCAAAAGATTTGTACTCAGCCACTCCATGTGACATTGTCAGATCTGAGACAATTATGTGTCACAGCACCAAACACTTTTGGTTTTCTGCCCCAAATTTGAAATTGATGATGTAGGGAGCAACTCTGAGAGTTTTCTCTCATTTACAACTGAAGTTAAGTTTCAGTTTAAGGACGACCTGTACCTTCTGTCGTGACAAGGAGCTTGGACTCGGTCTCCAAGAGTGCCTGTATGTTTAGAATTCTCCAGGAATTTTTGAGGTTCTAAGGGTCCATACTGTGATGCTGCAGCCAATACTAAAATTTATTACCAAAATTTAGGCTTAGTTTTTTAAAAATTAAATAAATAAAAATATAGAAAAAATTAAAAATATTTAAATATATACATGAAAAAAGATTATTTAGGCATATTTTTAGTTGAAAAAATGTACGGATCAAACTTTCGAAAAAAATTTAAAAACTTAAAAAACATATTACATCTTCCCATCCAGGAAGATGATAATGCTTACTCCAATTTTATAAAACGTTTTAACTATACTCCTTCAATAAAGGTTTAAAACTGTATTTATAACTTCTTGTACATTTCTGTTAAATTTATTCCTAGATATTTTATAGCATTTGATATATGATGGATGACTTTGGTTTGATTTTTGCAATAATGCTGTGTATTTGTTTTTGATAGCATATTAAAAAGCTGTTGTGTTTTGGATATTCACCATGTAACCTGTCACTATACTGAACTTCTCTTTTTGTTCTTTAAGTTTTTCAGTTGTTTCTTCTGAATTTCTAGGTATATAAAAAAACCGCATGCAGATAGTGAAGGTTTTGTCTTT
>PVIY010055876.1:0-13546 GCA_004026745.1 Myrmecophaga tridactyla | reverse complement strand
AAAAAAACTGGTAACTGGCAGAATATAATTAGAAAATACTGAACTATATATGTAAGCTTGCAGGCATATTCATATGCATCCAACCATGTATTATATATCCACTACAGCAAAATGTTTGAATTTCAATCATGTAGTACATCTATTGCATGCCATTAAAGCTGATAATTTATTTTACATAGGTGAAGGCTCATCCTTTAAGTTATTTAAATTGATTTAAAAAGCTCACTAGTCACATGAATAAATTGCAATCTCCAATCATATCTAACATGTAATAAAGGAATGTTTTTAAGTAGGTAGTATCAGCTCAGCATATAAATACCTTTAACCATATTATAAAATAAAACATCATCTGCTGTGTTATGCTTTGTACTGCAAGCACAGATTTGTGACTGACAATCTTTTTTACACTCATGATGTAAAAGGAGTTCTTAGCTCAATGTTAGGGAAAATAATGAACACTGAACTCCGGTTTTCCTGTCTTCACATCCAAAGTCCTCCAGATAGTAACTCAATGAACTTGGACATATTATTTAACCTCTCTGCACCCCAATTAACTGGTGTGCAAAATGAAGATAACAATTTGCCTCATGGGATATTTTTGAGGAATAAGTATGATAATACGTAAATATCCCTGGGATTTGGCACATGTTAGTTTTCTTCTACAATTTTAGAATGGAGCCAAGGTATCAAAGTGAGGAGCCAGTTTCAACTTCTTTAAAGGACACTGACAGCCAATGGGAGCTGGAGTTTATATTTGGTATGTCTCTAATCATTCCCAAACATTTCCAAGACAAGCAGCTATCTTTCCTTCCCAGTTAGAATGCTCGAGGAGCTACAATAAAAGAAAAGTCTGAATAGAGACTGAGCAGATAAAGATATAAATCTGGGTAATAAACCCTGCCTTAAAAGTTGAAAATACCTGGAAAAAATACCCCAGGAATTACTTTTTTGGATGCATATGAGCCATAGACAGACACCAGCAGCTTTCTCCTCATGACATACCTCCTCAGCATTACATATCACCCTCTTCCCCATCATCAACTAACCATTACAGGTGGGTGAGCCAGGGCTAAGGGCTAGACATCTCTGTATTTCACATCCAGATAGAGCATCCGGGTCATCCTTTCTTATACTACTATATAGTCTCTCAGCAAGCAAAACCTGAGATGCATAACTTCACACATTCTACTATATTATGTCTCTGTCAGAGAAGCAGAGTGCAGACCACCATTCCTCAAATACCTCGTGGATACACCAGATTCTGCCTTGCTATTAATTATGAATTCTTAGTTCACCCTACAGACACAAGGTAGCTACCTGCACTAGCACATGGCCTGATACAGAGAATGCATTTAATTCATATTTTTGAATGAATGACTCCGTTACTAAATAAAGCTTTACCATTTCCATTTTTCTATGGACACTTTAATTACAATTAAATATCCTTCCAGTGGTCAAACACAGTTTCAGGCTTTACATGACATTGTCCAGAAGCCTTTGAAACTACAAAGTATGAGAAGATTACTCTGACGCTAACGTTTTGTTTTGTTTTTTTCACATGGGCAGGCACCGGGAATCGAACCCAGGTCTCTGGCATGGCAGGCAAGAACTCTGCCACTGCGCCACCATGGCCCGCTCTGCTGCCAGTGTATTTTTAAGGTAAGTGTTAACTTGCTCTATTTCTTGTTAAATATTTATGTAATAATAGCTTCATACTTAACATTTTCTGTTAAAGTAGATACTGTATGTGATTTAAAGTAAACATTTCTAGTTAAATGTTCATATATTAATGCTTTTATTCTTAACATTATTCTATTAAAATGCAAATATTTTAAGATCTTTCCTAGCTGTTCAAGAGTTATTCCAGTGTTGTTTTAATTCAAACAGATTCTATTATCTCACAAGGCCCATGCTAATTCATAAAAGGTTATGTAATTCAAAGATTCACATTAAGAAAGCTCAGAAATAATATCCTTCTCTAGTTCAAAAGAACATTTGTGAAAATTTCTTTGTTGAAATATCAAGAATGGCCAAGTTTTCTTGATGTAGTTTAGTTAAGCAGAGGCAGCATGATGAGAATTCATGTCCAGATTGTTTCCTACTCTAAGCCCTAGATCTTTTACTGTCATTTCTACATGCTCCATTCCAGCTTAATCCAAACCAGCCTTCTATATTTGAATATAGGAGGACTTTTTTAAAACCATTCCCTCTAAGACCACACGGGGGCTAAACTGCCTGGCCAAGGATTAAAACACATCAGGCCAAGTAGAATGAGGAGACAACAGCTCAGCCCACAAAAATGACTGAGGAGCCCAAAGAAGGTAACTCAGTTCAGCTCTAAAATAATTCTGAAATGTTGCTAAGGTACATTCAACAAAAGAAAAAAAACAGGATTTTTTTGTTTGCTTTCTTCAAAGTGCCCATATGGTTTTATCACAACATATCACTATCACTGGAACCTATAACTTCAGTACAACTTTAAAGTGTCACCTTAAAACTGGTAGTTTCTAAATAATGAGATGCCTTCTGTTAAGCATCTGAGAGAGAGCCCTTGGGAATCTACACATGAAATCTGACACAAGAGAGAGTTAAAATAAAAAATAGAAAAAAGCAAGCTTTGAAAGTATGCCCAAAGTCCTTTGAGAGAACCTTATTTGGTATTGTGTAGACAGATACCCATGAAGATCTTCTTGCTAGTTATGTTAAATATAATTTAGCAATGACCCCCACAAACCCTTACTTTGTACTATCAGATCTGTGGTTTATACTGTAAAAGAAATGATACAGCTCACCAAAATTGCCCAGTGGATAGAATCTGGAACATTTCTTTATAACCAGCATGGTGTTTTTTTGGAGTCATGTTTTAAGCTAGGCAAAGTTAAACACTTCTTTGCTTAGTAACCAACTGCTAGGAATTGCTGATTAAAACTGGTTTACCATTCCTTATGCCTGAATCCTTAGCTTGCTAGCATACAGGCAAAGATAGTCTATTTGGAACAACTTTTATACGACAAGCCTTGGAGAATAGCCTACTGTTTATATAGGGTCAGTTCCTGGCAATCACTACATTCCCACCCTGATTCCCTAGAGAAGTTCAAAACAGACCATCCATAGGACTATATTGTTCAACCTGAAAAGCAGCAGCTTCCCCCTCCAGGAGGCAACCATAAGCTCATTAGGAAATTCCTACCAGCCTGATGCAATTTTTCTCACCTGAGTTCATGCTTCCTGGTACACTGTCTAAAATTCTTTTATGTTCCTTATTTCTCTCTTCCCCTCTTAATTGCATAGATTCTCTCTTCATTTTTTTACCCTCTTCTCAATTTGCAAACTGGCACCCATTGCCTACCTTCACCACTAACGTGCTACATAAAAATGTTTGAGCCACATAAGTCTCAGTTTATAAACAGTTTCTGCATTAGCTTTGGTTCAGTGCCTACTGGCTTTTGAGTCTAATTATGTGGTAGTTTACAGGCTCTTACTGAATGCATTTAGTTTAACATTATTTTAGTTTTATTAGGTAGTAAATTTGTTAATCTGGCACAACCTTTTACTTTCTTGGCTTGGCAGCTAGGTAAATAATTGCTTCCCTATAATCGATGGATTTACTCATTTGCTAATAAGTGTTCCTTTACCCTCTTAATTGTAGATCTTCATCTTTATTTAAAAGGCAATTTAAAAAAAATGACTTCCTTGGTTCTTTAAATTTGGACACTCCTAAGGAAATAACATTTCCTTCATCTAATAAGCATTATTAAGTGCTTAGTTTGCCTTTAGCATTGTGCTAAGAGCTATGGAGAAAACTAGGCAGTCTCAGACATGAACTGTTTTCAAGGAGAACCGTAAGCTCCCTTGCCCAACTGCTTTATTTATACTTTGCCCTGTATCTAAAGTGCGCTCTCTTCTCCACAGTGCCTGCTGGTCAACTTGGCAGATTCATCCCTCAAGACCCTCAGTGTTCGATTTCATTTCCTGTCCTTGGAATTCTGTACTCTGATCCAGGGAAGGTCAAATGTTTTCTCTCATCCTCTAAACTCCAAAATTGTTTGTATACACCACTAGCCATACTGGATTATAGCTACGCATTATCTATAGACCTTTATATATTTATTTCTTTCACTAGATACATCTTAAGGGCAGAAAATATGTTCTGTAAATCTCAGCTTTCCCAGGGCTTAGCTTAGGGCAACTCCTTCCCTCCCTCAGTCAGAACTCCAGAGGTTCACAACTACAATTTCATAAAATCTATAGTGAAGCTTCCACTACATTAGAGGAAGACAAGAAGCAGAATCGTAGGGTTCAGAACAGTTCCCGGAGGGCACATACACTGCCCTGAGAAAATATCAGTTAGATTAACTATCACCACAAGAACACTGGACCAGGAGGTAACAGAGTGCTGATCTGCCACTCTCTTGTAGGGTGACCTGGGGCAGGTCCTTGATCTCCCCTAGACATTAGTTTCCTTGTTAATATCACAAAATGGGTAGAATTAATCCCTGTTAAGGGATTCTGGCAGTGTGAACACCTTACGACTCTATCACATGGGATTGGTAAAACATACAAACATTTACGTAACATGCAACAAGTCTTAGTAAATGACAGAATTTCCTGATTCAGGCAATGTGTATTAGATAAATACAGATGAGAAAGAGTTTGAGACATTTGAGCCAAAAAGTCAATTATAGTTATTGTAAAATCATCTAGATGATCCAGCATAAACTGCACAAGCAACACAAATAGGGAGAAGTCATTAGCTTTTGCTCAAGTAGACAGGTCCCCTGGTGCATTAACACCAACACGTGTGAGTCTGAAATGGGGAGTTGCATCAGCTGTTATTCTTAGAACAGTCCTAGATAGACGTTGCCAGGTGTGTTGACTTCAAAGTAACTGCATATTACATTTCATCAGACTGAGCAGGAGGAAAAGCAGGTTCATGGTAAGGATATAGAACATGATCATCTTTCTTCCATAAGGTTTTCTGGAAGAGAAAAAATAAACACTACAGGAGGATTACTTATAAAAGTTGTTCCCATATAACATTACACTTGAGGTAAAAAGTAGTGAGAAGTGAGTCATGGGGTTTAAGGAAATAGCAAGCCTCTCCTGAGTGAACTGGGAGACCAAAACACCCATTAAGAATTAGTTACACGTGCTAATGTACAAGTCAGTATTCTCATTTTGGTATGTTAGAAATCCAGATTTTAGAGACCAGCAGCATCTGAATGAAGCTAGAGTAATATTTGGGAAGGACAAGCAGCTTTATGATGTGATTCAGAAGAAATATATTAAATTTTTGTCTCCCTAGCTCAGGCTGGTCACCCTCCAAAAGCTGTATAGCAAGGTAAAGTTTGAAAGGGGCTTTTCCTTCCAGGCACTAACAGCTCGCACCTGCAAACTTTAGTGACCCTGTTGCCAGAAGCAGTGCTGAAGGCAGTCCAAGGGGTCACAGGGAAAATTAAGTCAGCAAGCAGCTAATTGCTCTGACTATGATTCAATTAGGCATACAAAGAACTGCAATTCACTTCCTGCAGCCATTAAAAGACGCAAGGGGTATCAACTGCAACTACCATAAAAACATAATTAAGCATGCAGTGTAACTGCAGATAGAAGAAAACCAACTGATTTTTCAATAGGTCACAAGCATGTTTTAGCATTTACTTTATTCCTAGCAGGCAATGAATGACAGTGGAACTTTGACCACTGACCATGGAAGATGGCATAAGGGATTAGAATACCTCCTTAGTGGGAGACCTCAGAAGAGAACTAATGTATATATAGTCTTTCTACTACAAAATGGTTCTCAAATTAGGCAACATATATGAATGCCCTGGGTGCTTTTTTCCCCCACGGTGCTTTTTAAAAGCCACCAAAGTGCACTTCCCACCCCAGAACTATTTCATAAGAAACTCTGAAGCCAGGACCCAGGAATCTGAATTTTGAAATGCTTCCCAGGATTTCAAAGCAGCCAACTTCATGCTAGCCCAGCACCAGTTTCTCTGCTGGCTGCTACTGTTCATTACAGGAAATATGAAATTTAAAAATGCTACAATCCATTAAAACAATGTTCATTCCACTTCACACTAAAATGGGTAATGTGTCCATTCCAGTCTAACGAATGCCTGCTAAATTATGGAAATAAAAACTTCCCTGCACAATCCTCAAAGAAGGCTTGAAGCTCTTGCAGAGAAAGTTTAAAATTTGGCATGTCAGGCACATGAGCAAAACAAAAAAGTGATTGACTGTAGTAAAATATCAAATAATAGTCTCAAGATCAGCATACTAAACCATGAGGAAAAGAAAAATAGAAAAACAAAACTGACAAAAAAAATAGAATGCCACCAAGTGCACCTGCAAACTTCATTCTCTCATGACTTGTATTTCATCCTCAGGTGCCCATGTCCATCCTGGTTGCAGTAGAAAAACAGGAAGTGGATTGCCTAATAGAACAGTGTTTGAATAAGGAGTACAAATTCACTCTTTAAACATTCCATGCCTTTTATGTGTTGGCTTCTGTGTTGGATGTTGGGTATAGACCAGTGGTTCTCAACCAGGAGTTGATTTTGCCTCTTCAGAGACATTTGGCAATTTGTAGGAATAGTTTCACTTGTCACATCTGGGAAAGTTGGGTCCAACTTGGATGGAGCTTCTGGGGTCCAATAAGTAGAGGCCACTGACCCTACTATACATTCTAAAATGCACAGGACAAGCGCACATAACAAAGATTTATCTTTTCTAAGATTTTAGCAGTGCCAAGGCTGAGAACTGGTACAGACTGAAGACCAAGCACACCTGCCTGCTTTTTTGCCCTTATGGAATGTATTCAAGATAGACCTTAAATAAATACATAACAAAATATTGTCAAAAGTACTTTGAAGGCCAACTTGGCAGGGAAATGCATTACCCTCCCCTCTATGTGGGAAATGACTCCCAGGGATATGTAAATATCCCTGGCGATGTGGGGCATGACTCCAGGGAATGAGCCAGGACCCAGCATCATGGGATTGAGAAAGCCTTCTTGAACAAAAAGGGGAAGAGAGAAATGAGACAAAATAAAGTTTCAGTGACTGAGAGATGTCAAACAGTCAAGAGGTTTTCCACGAGGTTATTCTCATGCATAATATAGATATCCCTTATGGTACACTGGAGTGGCTGCAGGGAAGTACCTGAATCTGTTAAGCTGTGGCCCATAGCCTTGATTCTTGAAGACGGTTGTATAACCATCTGGCTTTTACAATGTGACCGCGTAGTTGTGAAAACCATGTGTGATGCTTCGTTTATTCCGAGTATTGACAGATGAGGAAAAAAATAAGGATAAAAATAATAAATAATAGGGAGAAGAGAGGGTAAAAAACTGGGTAGATTGAAATACTAGTGATTAATGAGAGGGAGGGACAAGGGGTATGGGATGTATGACATTTTCCTTTTTTCTTTCTATTTCTTTTTCTGGAGTGATGCAAATGTGAAAGTGGGCATGATGATGAATACACAACTATGTGATGGTATTGTGAGCCACTGATTGTACACCATATATGGACTGTATGTATGTAAAGATTTCTCAACAAAAATATATTTTTTAAAAAAGTAGTATGTATCCATGGTGAAAAATCTAGATAATAGAGATTTGTGTAAAGACAAAGGTAGGTATTACTGATAATCCCACTGTGCTGTTAAATCTGTGTGGTCAATGTTGTGGTATGGTTTATCTGTGCATATCTATATTTAAAATAGTTGCATTTTCATAATTATATGTCTCTTCACTTACCTCGAATTCATACATATTTCTTCATATGATTAAAAATTCTCCATAATCATAAAATAATGCTTTGAACAAAAGAACAGAAATATATAGAGCAGAGAAGTTAATGCTGTTGTTCATCTACTCAACAAAAATAGAACAATGTCCAACTGATAATAGGTTCTCAAAGTTTTGTTGAATCAATAAAAATCCTTCTATCAACCATTAATTATTAACAGCCAGTAATATAAAGATGTTTTTTCTTCCATTCTTTCAAACCCACCCCCCATCTTTGAGTAATGCGATTATGTGAAAGTGGCACACTCTGAAAACTCTTAGGGCTCTATACCAACCCCAGCAATGGCAGTCATTTCTCTGATGCCTAACCTGACTTGCTGTCTTTTCTCCTCTGCAGTAGAAATGGAGCTGCAGCCATCTAATCTGGCCTTCTTGTAGGAAAAAACTGTCAGTGGCCCAGAGGGGAGAGGAGATCTTCACTGACAACCTTAAGGGGAAATACAGAATGGGGTAGAAGTCTTAGTAAAAGAGACAGTCAATTCTATGGTGGGTATGGTACATAAATTAGCTTCTTAAGTAGTTGAGGAGGACCCTGTCAGCATCCTTTCACAATTTTTCTGGTCCAGGCACCATCATTTACTGGAGAGGAAGCACTTCTTTGTGGATCCAAACTTTTTGGCCCTTGGGAATGACACAGTTTTAAGTAACCAAGCAATAAAGTACTCAATTCTGGGGATTTAGTTGGAATTTTTGAAATAAAGAGGCATTTTATTTTCATTGTTTTTGCAGATGGGAAAATATGGGAGCCTGTAATTGCTGGTAATTGTCTTACCACAAAAGAAAATAATGCCTGCCTGGAAATAAAGCCAACCCACCAGGAAACAGACCAGGGTAGTAGCCTGATGACATCATTTGAGCACGAGTCCAGCTGTGCCCGATGCCAGATAACCTGGGTGAATGTGTCAATTTGATTTAAATCATAATATAATTAAATGAAATTAAATACATGTGTGTGGTCCTGAGCTTGACTCCAGAAGACTTCATAAATAGATAAGACATGGTCCTGTCATTAAGAATTTCATATTTATGAAGAGGGAAATGTAATTTATGAGCACCTACCATGTTTTAGTCACTATACCTAGATATTACATAGGGACAAAAAAATGAAAGGTCTAAATTATCTCCATCTGAGAGACTATCCTTAGTAATTTCCCCAAGATCAGAGAACAAGTAAATGATGATCCAGAATTTGAACCCAGCTCCTTTTGATTCTAAAGTTCCTGAACTTTGTTTCATATTATATTCTCTTTATTTAACTATGAAACGAAGAAAATAATTTAATTGCAATAACGGGATTCAAACACATCTCCTTTAGCATTCAAAAGAAGTAAAAGATTAACTCTGTGAAAATATTTCACAGAACTACATTTTAAGGTTTATAGGATATGGGAAAAATGGAAAAGGATCTTTTAAGGAGATTTATCCTCACAGCAACCCTAAGAAGTTGCTATTTTTATTCTCAATTTTAAAGATAGCTGGGGCCATAGACAGGTCAAGTAATGTGCCCATATAACCATAGGCAGAACTAAAAATTTGAACCGAGGCAGTCTACTAGCTCCAGAACTCATGTCCTTAAATCTACTCTCTACTATCTCCCGCGTTATTGCTCACAAGTGGCAACAAGCAATAGGAACACCAAACAATGACAAGAAATGAAAGAATAGTGTGATTTAGGTATTAATCTATTTGCTTGTATACAAATCAAACTATTTTTAAATGGCTCACAGATGACCATAGAGTTGCCTTTTCTCAAAATGCTTTGGTTTGGGTCTCTAAATCTATACAACACAGATTGAACTCTTCTTGACAGACAAAAAGGACAGGCTTACTCTATTATAGCTAAAACTTAAACTTCACCTAAATAGGAACAGATGACAACTCTTTGACCATTCATTTATTGGCAGTTCATTACAGTTTAATTTACCACATTTATCAGCAACTGTTTTGCATTCCTGCATTTACCAAGTTTAGAGGCTAGAAGAGAGTTAGAGTTCTATCGGATAAAAACAAAAGATAAGGCTACTTTTGATTGTATATTTTAGATATTTATGTCTATGTGTGTGATGTGTGTATACACACAAATTCATATTCATATATATCTATATTCAAATATATACACCCACACTCATACCCACAGACACACACATAAATATGGATGTAATTTCATGACCTCCTCCTTTTAAGTACAGTGAGCTACATCTACAAGAAGATTCAAATGATTTCAGTTGAATTGCTTTTGCCCTCAAAACATGGCATAGAACTGGTTACATTTCACCAAAAAGTCCTACAGTCAAATAGAAATTACTACAAATATGTAACATTTAATCAACTCTAATTGTCTTCACTATAATATAAAACTTTTTAAATAAATCAATCACATGCAATTTTTATCATTTTTTGAGAGGGAGCATTTTAAGCTATGAAGAAGTAGCTTAAATAATAGACTATGAGTCTGGACAAGTTACTCAAACTTGAGCCTCAGGTTTATTTATCTGTAAAGTGGACTGCTGAGGGAATTAAATTAATTAATGCACATAAAACCCACAGAACACTGCTGATACATTATTTAATATTAGGTATGATCATGGTGTATTATTTAAACTATATTAATCCTAATTCTTGACATTGTCTCCCAAAATGAATCAGAAGGTTAAGAAGCACCTTCATAAAATATTGTAATTTAAAAGGGCTTTGCTGTAGTTTTTTCAGGTTGTCTTTGAGAAAAATTGAAGAAAATCTGAAAACATTTAGAGAAAAGTATAGGATTATCTTTTTTGCTGCCTTTTTCTCTTTGCCTAACCCCTGGTAAGATTATACATTAGTGGGCATCTTTGGAAGCTATGTGTTTATCTCATTATGCTGCCATTGCTGGAAATAAGTTAAAAATGTTTCTTTAGAAATAATTCTCAGGGTCATTTTTCTAGTTATGTTATATACAGGAACTTTTTCATGGACTGATGAATTTGAGTGCCTTTCTCCCTTCTTCCACTTTCTTTCTTTTACACGGCTCATTTGTACACAGAGACCTCTTCTCTGTGTACAAATAGCTAAGGGTAAAGGACCAGATTCTTTGCTGTTGCTGTTGAGATTTTGCTGCTAGTCAGTGGGAAGATTAACTGTGCAGGGGAGTTCAATTCATTTGCTTCCTACCATGCCCTAAGGTGATGACCTGGTGTGCTGGTTTAAATTTGTGGACCCCAGAAAAGTCATGTCCTTTAATCCTCATTCAGTATTGCTGGGTGGAAGTTTTTTTAATTATCAATGGAGATGTGACCCACCCAATTGTAGGTGTTAACTTTTGATTAGATGATTTCCATGAAGGTGTGTCTCCATCCATTCAAGGTGGAGTTGCTTACTGGAGTCCTTTAAGAGAGAACCATTTTAGAAAGAGCTGCAGAGCCCATGCAGCCAGAGACCTTTGGAGATGAAGAAGGAAAACACCCCCAAGAGAGCTTCATGAAATAAGAAGCCTGGTGAGAAAGTACATGTTCGCCATGTGCCTTTCCAATTGAGAGAGAAACCCTGAACTTCATCGGCTTTTCTTGAATGAAGGTAACCTCTTGTTGGCACCTTAATTTGGAATTTCTATAGACTTGCTTTAATTTGGACAATTTCATGGCCTTAGAACTGTAAACTTGCAGCTTAATAAATTCTTCCTTTTAAAAGCCATTCCATTTCCGGTTTACCGCGTTCTGGCAGTTAGCAAACTAGAACACCTGGGAAGGATGAGAATTGTGGAATGTCACAAATTGAAGGCACCTATGTGTAAGCAGAAAATATCATTTGCATATGAAACAATGATCCTTTGTTAACACTACAAAACACAGTGGTAATCATTCCCCTAAAAACTGTACTTTTAGGCCATTAACAGCCATTAATAAAACTGATGTTTCTTGCATATATTGAAGTTTCATATTAGGAAAGAACACTTAGCTCACTCAAAGGGACTGACAACTGATCTAGGACTTATGCCAATAAATATTTACATTATGGACCTCAAGATAAATGTGAAGAATGCTTCACAAAGTGTCTGAGTGTTCATTCTTATTAGGATTTTCAGAAACAAAGTATTAGGAGTCTGTAAATATATTAAAGTCATAAAGGTTAGAAAATAAAAAATTTAAATTTCTGAGCAAGGAAATGTGTACATAACCTAAACCAATCATCAAGTCATATCTGAAGATATATGTAACAAGAGTACTGAAATTGGTAATGAAAATGATCGATGCATTTTCTAAACCACAAAAGGACAGATACCCAGAAAGAACTATGTTGGAGAAAGGGCATTCCCAAGTGCATTTCCCTTTGATATTAATCAAGTAAGCATTTATGGTGTCAAGGTGTGCCTACTGGGCTTGAATCCTGAGCTGACTTCTCGAGGGGAAGCCAAAGAGGTATAAGCAATTCCTGACACACAGTAGGAGGCCATGGGATTCAAACAGCAGAAACTTACCTGGAGATGTGAAATTAAAATGAATGAAGCAATTATAGAACTGTAGAAAGAGTGTATAATTAACCTTAGTACTCCCTCTTTCAGTTTGAGTTATTACGCAAATTGTTATTCGGATTGAGCTAATGTTACTTTTAAACAGAAATGTAGAATATATCAATCCTTTACCATGATTAAAAACCTGATTTATTTTTTCTTAAGGACATCACAAATCACTTTTTATTTTTATTTCTTAAAGGGGAATATAAAGGAATATGCCAAGCACACTACATTCTAATGACTTAACCAACTAGTTGGAAGTTTATTACATAAAAGAAAAGAAAAGGCAAATGATTTATCATCCCCTTTATATATGATGCTTACTTATCTCTGCCTCATATATTTTAAATACAGAGATTATGAAGATATATACTTTTATTTTATATACGCACACATCCTTGAAGAGTTGTAAACATGTCTTTGAATCTTTCAAGATCTGATGTAATATTTGATGTAATTGATTAACTGAGTTGAACAGACTTTCTTTTAGAATATGCTTATTTTTCACATGTCCCAGTGAGCTTCATTTCAACCCCATAGGTCATTAGTTAGGTACCCTTTGTGTTTTCTGACCCTGTGTCAGGACATGCTGGGGCCAGGGTTAGGAGTGGGGTGCGAAGCAGGGAATGGGGAGAGGACAATGAAAAGAACAGGATGTGACTGATGTGACTCACACAAATTTGGTCAGGAACCATGCAAATCAGCACACTAAGACTGAGGGAAAGTGTAAAGAGGAAAATATCTATTATTAGGAGAAGCAGATTCCAGCCCTAGCTGTGTCATCAAACAGGTAGAGAAGAGTTTTGGGATACTCACTAGTCTTCTCTAGACCTCACTTGCTATCTTGAGAAAACATAGGCCTGAGCAAGCCAATGAGTTTCTAAATCAGGCAAGCCATTCTGAAATGGAAATCTGCTTCCTATCTATATTAACTCTCAACGATGCTTGGACTGCTCAAAATGCTTAGTCACAAGTAACCAAAATCAACTCTCAATGATTTGACAGAAATAAAGACCAAGAAAAAAAAAAGAAGGAAAGAAGGGTAAGAGATAGGGTGGGAGAAAGGGAAGAAGGAAAGAAATTTAAGGTGAGTTTATTGGGCACCGTATAGAATCACCATAAGTCCTAGAGGAGCAAGATCAGAAAGGAGGCTAAAAAACAAAAAAGCCAAGACACCTGCATCACAGTCAAAATAATGCCACAGAATCCGCAACTACTTCTGATCCCTGGATCCTACAGCTTGT
>PVIY010055875.1:0-13540 GCA_004026745.1 Myrmecophaga tridactyla | reverse complement strand
GAGGGGCAGCCATGGCAGCGGCGGCCACAGTGGGTGAGGGTAAGGAAGGATATAGCGCTGCTACCGTGGAGGAGGAGAACGGTTTGTATGGAGGCGGGGAACGCTTGGGATTGGAAAGGGGAGGTTCGGGTTCGGAAGCAGGCGGAGGTTCGAGCTCAGAGGTGGGGTGTGGAGAGGATGAAGCCAGCATGGCAGGCGAAAGCAAAAGCGCTTCAGAAGGGGCTCCTGTGAGGCATGCATATATCACTAGGAGGGTGGGAACGAGACCTAGAGGAAAAGTTTTTCCCTTGAGTTCCTCAGCAGCATGAACGTGCTGAAGGAGTTTGGACCAAGTATTTGGGTCCCATATTGAGGCAGTTTCGAGCCAGGGGTTAGATCGCGTAAGGACTTCCCAACACTCATGCAAGTTTTTTTCGGTGATTTTAACCCGCCTCGCGGCCAATAAGGCATGGATGGCTTGAGCCTGAGGCACAAAATCAGAGGAGGGTGTATTGCCCATGATAGGGAAAATTTAGAGGGGGCGGCTATCACGGAGAACCGCCGAGGGGGCCACTTACCAAGGAGGGGGTGGCTGTCACTGAGAACCACTGAAGGGGGCGACTATCACGGAGAATCCCCGAGGGGGCGGCTATCACAGAGAACCACCGAAGGCGGGTTTCACAGAAAACCACCGAAGGGCCCCACGCTGGGCGCCACTTGTGGGGTAGCTGATGGCTGGGGGTAAGTGGCCATACTGAGTCAGTCACACAGACACATAGCACACAGCACACGACTCAGGAGACAACCCTCAGAGCTGAGCGGAAGGCGTCTGCTTTATTGAGGAAGTGCACAGGCTTATAAAGGCTGGGAGCATGCAGGGTCACGTGTCGGGCTGGGATTGGTCGCCGCTGTTGCTAGGGTGGAGGGCAGATTACTGGGATTGGTCACCATTGTTGCTAGGGCAGAGGGCAGATTTCAGGTCAGCCATTTTGTGTTGCCTTGCATCAGCCACGGCAGCCATGTTGGTGATATGGCTTCTCCAACATCTTTCTTTCCAAATCATCATGGACTTTTCCTTTTCATCCATCTCTGCTCCATCCACCCTCAGGTACTGTCATGGTCAGGTTCATGTGTCAACTTGGCCAAGTTGTGGTAAGTGTTTGTCTGGTTGGGCAAATGCTGTCTGCTGCAATGAAGACATTTCATAGAATTAGATCATGATCATGTCAGCTACATCCACAATTGATTCTATGTGTAATCAGCCAAAGGGGAGTGTCTTCTGCAATGAATGATGCTTAATCTAATCACTGGAAGTCTTTTAAGGAGAATTCAGAAGAGACAGGCTCTATTCCTGCTTCAGCTGGTGAGCCTCTCCTGTGGTGTTTGGACTCTGTGTTCCCGTGGTCACATGAGACACTTTTATAAATTTTATATTTGTGAGTGTTCCCTGTTGATTCTGTTTCTCTAAAGAACCCTAACTGATACAGGTACACTCAACAGTAATGGATAACTAGGAAAGGTTGTGGAACAAGAAAAAATGACTAAAAAGAGGGCCCAGGTTTCTTGAATACCAGTTAACTATCATTGTTTTAGCTAATTCAGGCTTGTGGGGAAATTTATTTGTTCTCCACAAGAAAAGAAGTCAATTTTTTCTTATTTTGGCGAGAGCACATTTCAACAAAAACTAAACAAAGATCTTTATTCCATATCTACCAGTTCAAATAACCATGTTTGGAAGTATCATAAATCAAATAGCTATGTGCTTTCTGGGTCTGGGACAGGAAGGATCTGCACAAATCACTTTTAATGGAGGAAAAAGACAAACATAATGAATAATAATATCATAGAAAGTGATGTTTGTTGGAGAAAAATAAAGCAAGGAAAAAACTTTTAAAAGAACAAGGTAAGGAAGGAGACTGACAGTCCCTGGTTGGGTGAAATAACCAAAGGGGTTCGTGTACATAGAGAAGTTGTTCAATGATTGCATGGGGAAGTATCCAATATTAAGTCATCTGTGAACTTGCCAAGCACTGTTTTGATGCAGGGGTGTTAATAAAAGAGAGAATGAGATGTAAAGATTGGATTTTTCTAAGAAGGGCAGAAATGAAATGGGGTAGCTGAAAGCATAACATAGGGTCAAAGGATTTTTTTAGATGGAAGGAATGCAAAGTTGCTGTTATATTCATGGGAATGATGCAATTAAAAGAGGAAAATTGAAGATGTGAGGGGAGGGGAGAATTGCTAGAGTGATGACCTTGAAAAGAATAAAGATGGGATCTAGTGCCACACTTGAGAGGTTGGTCTTAGAGAGGAGTAAAGCATGGTTCATGCATAGCTGCTGAAGAGAAGACAGAATGTTAGGCACTGATGCAGGTATATGGAAACGTGGTGATGGCAGTTTGTGGAAATTCTCTTTTGATTGTGTTTTCCTCAGGGATATAGGAAGTAAGATGACCAGATAAGAGAGGGCTTTAAGGTGGGGGCAAGGGATATGTATAAAAATAATCTCCGGAATGACCTCTAGACTCTATTTGAAATCTCTCAGCCACTGAAACTTTATTTTGTTTCATTTCTTTGCCCACTTCAGGTCAAGAAGGCTTTCTCAATCCCAAAATGCCAGGGCCAGGCTCACCCCTGGGAGTCATATTCCATGTTTCCAGGGAGTCATGTCGCACGTAGTGGGGAGGGTAACCAATTGCTTTTCACACTAGGAAATTAACAATCTTTAGTAAAATTTTTTGAGATTGCTTCCTGTGTTTATAAAAAACAACAAAATATGTCACTGGTTGGGATTGCAAGTCTCTTTATGGCTTGGCTCCAAACTGCCTTTCCTGGATGATTTGTTGTAGAGAATTCATGTAGAAAGATAAAGATGGATAAGAATGGAAAGATAGGTTGGGGACAGACTTTAACGAGCCATGCAGCTGCCCTATGTAAATTGCTTCAAGCAGGAAAAAGACTTAATTCTTTCATTTCACACACAATTCCCAGACCACAGGGAGGGGTAGAGGAAGATTAGAGATTGGAAGATCAGCTAAATTACTCTTAAATCAAAATGCACTTGGTAAATATCTGAGTAGATAAAAGTAGCTGTGTACATGAAAAGGAGAATTTATAAAGAATTAACAGGGGACTAGGTAGTGGCTTAGAATCCTGAATTTTTGTAGCATTTCATTTCTCTTATTCTCTTCATCTCTACTGTTTATAAAAGTGTATTGATGGATTGTGACTGCTCTGTTAGATGTTTAATTTCTCTAGGGCAGAGCCCATGTCTTGCTTTGAATACATTACAGAGTCTTTCATTTTGTAATTGCTCAGAAAATTTTTGTCTGGGGACTAAACATTGGAGAAGATAGAAGAGTCAAGGATGAAGCATGAAAGAGGAGATAAGTAGGAGAAGCAATTTGCAGGGTCAGCAGACAGAGGGCCACTGGTACCTGAACCTCTGCAGGTGTTCCTGGAGTTCCAAAGTGCTTTTGTACTTACGAACACATGGAAGAAATGAGAAGAATCCAAATACATTCAGCAAAATTCTCCATTTCTTGTCCTTGTCACAAACTCCATGGGTGTAATCATTTGTCCCTGCAAAATAAATACTTAGCTAATTTAGGAACAGGTCTGTGGTTGCACTTCTAAGAAGGAAAGAAACGAAAACATAATGGGAATAGAGAATACAGTCCACTGTGTATTTTCTAACATATTTGAAAAACTTAAAGTTAACATTTAGTAACTGTGATTTAAATTCTACCTCCATAATTTCATTTAAAGAAAATAGGGACACAGTAAATGGGAGGATCTTTTTAACTCATGAACCTGTACCTGGCAATAATAAAGCTTTAATTATTTTCTTGCAAACTTAATTTTTTTTCAAGTTCATTATTATGATATAACTTTCCTATTCTTTGCCTTGTTTATGCTGATCTTTTGTGTCTGTATGTTCTGAATTGCAGTCTGTAATTATGAAGTGGAGCTACAGGAGCCTAGAGGCTTTTTCTCAACTCCAAAATACTCACTCGATTATAAAGGAAAACTGGAGTGTTCTTGGGTGGCTAGAGTTTCACCAAACAGTATAGCAAAATTTACGGTTGAGTATCTGTCACTCCCTGGGTCCCACAAGTGTCAAGACTTAGTTCTGACTATTTATGAAGAAAGCCAAAGTAAGTGAAGAATGCCAGGTAATCCTTACAGACATTTAAACTTTGTGCTAGGAGCCATTTCTGTGTTGATAGCTTATGATTGAGAGAATTTTGTCTTGGAAATAATACCACCAAAATGTTGATTCATGTAATAGGCATTACCTTTTTGCTAAACACAGTATTTTCAAACTTCGAATTTACAAAACAGATATACCAAAGGTTTTGTGTGAGTGTTTGTTGAGGGAAGAGAAACGATGAGAGGGCTAACTTCTTCAAACACATTAGAATCATGCCAGAATGCCAAAAGAGTATAGATGGTGGAAAAGGAGTTAAGAAAATGGCTGAAAATAGAGGGAGATTTTAAATTTTAAAATAAAGCAAATACTATAAAGCCTTTCAAAATGGTATAATTAAAAAGATTTGCTAATGATATATTGAGAATCATTTTTTGAAAACAAAAAATCCATTTTGTTAAGCAAACTTGCCACCTCCTGTTTAGGTAGGCGTTATAAAGGCTTTTTGGCTCTAAGTAAGGAGGGAGATGAGAAAGTCATGGAAATAATTTGGTTGCTGGAAACTTGGAAAGAAAATAAGTTTGTGTCTGTTTTTATGAGTGTGTGTGGTTGCATACATGCATGTACTTGATTCTGAAGTGTGAAGAGGCCAGGAAAATTGCTGAGGGTGAGATTGTTTCCCTAGGATAAATTCTGAGAGATTAAATCATTGAATAAGAAAATAGAAACATTTGTTTCATGGAAATAAATGAAGACCACCGAAATGAGAGCAAGCAAAGACTATATATTTAGAGCTTGTTATATGTAGCAAGCGAATCAGCCACCCTCAGGGCACTTGGCAGGGACTCAAATACAGGCAAAGGAGTGGGAAAGCTTTAAAGCCCTGATTGGAAGTTTTTGACATGGGGAAGCGCTAATTAAAAACAGGTAATCCTGTGTAATTGGTTAAGGGAGAGTATCTGGCTTCCTCTGGTTAGTCCTATGTCAGGGTGTGGGGAGGGTAGCCTAAAATTAGGGAAGCTGACAGTTATTGATCAAGTTCTGAATGTTTGCGGACTAATTGCTACAGAGGTACTGGGTTTGGCTTCCCAGCCTGATTGCTTCAGAGGTTGTGGGTCAGAGTTCTGTTTTTATATATGGCCTGGCTATTGCCCATTTGTGTTTTCAATCTCTTTCAGTTAAAAGACTTTCTATTTAAGTACTCCCTCATTTTGACTAAAGAAAAAAATTAGCTGGACTACCTATTTGGCATAGTTTCCCCATACAATCAGGTTATATTCCTCCCAGGTCCCCCTTGATTAAAACTGCTCAAGGGTTTCTCATTGCAGCTAGAATAAAATGCCAACTCCCAAAACTCCTGAGCATGGCCACACAGCTGAGCCTATTCCTACCTCAGGGCCATTGTGCATCTAATTACTCCAGTGCCTCAAAGAGCCCCTCCCTTTACTGTTTTTTTGTTTGTTTGTTTGTTTGTTTTGTATGCTGTATGGCAGGGTCACATTTCATTATTTTTCAATATGAGTATTCCATTATTGCAGCACCATTTGTTGAATTTTTTTCATTTTGTTTGTTTTGCTTGTTAGTTTTTTCAAGGAAGTGCATGGACTGGGAATTGAACCCGGGTCTCCCACATGGCAGGTGAGAATGGAACTATATGATGTTTTGGAGAGGCTGGGTTAGGTTTCAGGACTTATCTGGATCAGGGACCCATCTGGAGGTTGTAGATTTCTGGAAGGTTACTCTAGTGCATGGAACCCTTGTGGAATCTTTTATATTGCCCTACATGTTCTTTAGGATTGGCTGGAATGGTCCTGGTTGGGATTTGGTAGGTTATGATAGGTAGCAAGGTCTAACTAAAGCTTGTATGAGAGCAACCCCCTGAGTAGCCTCTCTACTCTATTTGAACTCTCTCTACCACTGATACTTTATTAATTACACTTTTTCCCCCTTTTGGTCAGGATGGAACTGCTGATCCTACCCTGCCAGGTCTGGATTCATCCCTGGGAGTCATTTCCCACGTTACCAGGGAGACTTTTATCCCTGGATGTCTTGTCCCATGTAGTGGGGAGGACAATGATTTCACTTGCAGAATTGGGCTTAGAGAGACTGAGGCCACATCTGAGCAACAATAGAGGTCCTCCAGAAGTAACTCTTAGGCATGCCTATAGGTATTCTAAGCTTCTCTGCTGTCGACATAAGCTTCACGAGAGTAAGCCTCATGATTGAGGGCATGGCCTATTGATTTGGATATCCCTTGCCACTGTGTTTGACACATTCCATCATATGCACTGATGGAGAAGTAGATTGGCAAACGATGGTGTATACTTATGAATGAAGGTTGTGCTGCTACAAAAGGAACAAAGTCATGAGGAATGCAATGATGTGAATGTGGGACATTTGGTGAGACAAAATAAGCGAGAAACAAAAGAACAACAATGGTATGGTCACTGTTTGACACAGTGGTAAGGTTTAATAGCTCCATATTCTTCCTCCCCTCCCTCAGGGGATCTTGCCAATACTTTTTGATTAATGCAGTCTAGGATGTTTCCAGGCATTACAATAATCTATACAGGATTAAAAGACCTCTTTCTTAGTCTGTGCTCCCTGTGTTTCAGTTGTTCAAATGAGCTATACAGATAGGTTGAATTAGATTATGCACTACAGAGAATTTCAGTTCCAGATCAAATAAACCTTTTTTCCATTAGTCTCAAAGAGTATGTGTGGTTCTAAAATATAGACACCGCCTTCCTTACCCCTATATTCTGAATTACTTTAATCCCAACCTGTTCAGTTCATTCTTATCTCTAAGTGTCAGGTTATATATATATAACAGCCTCTCAAAATCCAGAAATAATAATCACCACTCCAGACTTAATGTGTCTGCTCTAAAAGCCTACAATCTAGGCTCCTGTTTTCTTATAAGCATTTTCTAAAGGTGACCATACCATTGTTGTTCTTTTGTTTTTCGCTTATTTTGTCTCACCAAATGTCCCACATTCACATCATTGCATTCCTCATGACTTTGTTCCTTTTGTAGCAGCACAACCTTCATTCATAAGTATACACCATCGTTTGCCAATCCACTTCTCCATCAGTGCATCCTTTAACCAACTTTATGCTGGTCATAAAAGTGGAATCATACAGTATCTATCCTTTTGTGTTTGGCTAATTTTGCTCAGCATTATGTCCTCAGGGCTCATCTATCTTGTCACGTGCTTCAGGATGTCATTTTGTCTTACTGCTGCATAATATTCCATCATATGTATATACCACATTTTGTTGATCCATTCATCTGCTGATGGGCATTTGGTTTGCTTCCATCTTCTGGTGATTGTGAACAATGCTGCTATGAACATCGGTGTGCAAATGTCTGTTTGTGTCATTGCTTTCAGCTTATCTGGTTATATACCAAATAATGGTATTGCTAGGTCATAGGGCAACTCAATATTCAGTTTCCTAAAGAACCACCAAACAGTCTTCCATAGTGGCTGCACCATTGTGCATTCCCACCAGCATTGCATAAGTGTTCCAGTTTCTCCACATCTTTTCCAAAATTTATAGTTTCCTGTTTGTTTAATAGCAGCCATTCTTATAGATGTGAAGTGGTATCTCATTGATTGTAGTCTTGATCTGCATTTCCCTTTTAGCCAATGAAAATGAGCATCTCTTCATGTGCTTTTGAGCCATTCGTATTTGCTCTTCAGAAAAATGCTTATTCATATCTTAAGCCCATTTTATAATTGCGTTGTTTGGTCTTTTGTTGTTGAGTTGTATGATTTCTTTGCATATAAAGGAAATCAAACCTTTGTCCGATATGTGATTTCCAAGTATTTTCTCCATTGAGTTGGCTGCCTCTTCACCTTTTTGACAGTCTTTTGAGGTACAGAAGCATTTGATTTTGAGGAGCTCCCATTTGTCTATTTTTTCTTTTGTTATTAGTGCTTTGGGTGAAAACTTTAGGAAGCAGCCTCCTATTCTTAGGTCTTAAAGATGTTTCCCTACATTTTCTTCTAGAAGCTTTATGGTGCTAGTTCTTATGTTTAGGTGTTTGATCCACTTTGAGCTGTTGCTTGTGTATAGAAATGTTACTGATTTTTGCACATTAATTTTATATCCCACCACCTTGCTGAATTTGTTTATTAGCTCAAGTAACTTTGCTGTAGATTTCTCAGGATCTTCCAAATACAGCATCATATCATCTGCAAATAGTGAGATTTTACCTCTTCCTTTCCAATTTGGATGCCTTTTATTTCTTTGTCCTGCCTGATTGCTCTAGCTAGAACTTCTAGCTCAATGTTGAATAATAGTGGTGACAGTGAGCATCCTTGTCTTGTACCTGATCTTAGAGGGAAAGCTTTCAGTCTCTCTCCATTGAGTATGATGCTGCCTATCAGTTTTTCATATATTTTCTCTATCATAATCATAGTTACTTTTGATTCTTATCTTTTGGAGTGTTTTTATCAGAAAAGGATGCTGAATTTTGTCAAATGCTTTTTCAGCATCAATCAAGATGATCATGTGTTTTTTTCCCTTTTGATCTGTTAATATGCTGTATTACATTAATTGATTTTCTCATGTTGAACCATCCTTGCATTCCTGATATAAACCCCACTTGGTCATGGTGCATAATTCTTTTAATGTGCTGTTGGATTCGATTTGCTAATATTTTATTGAGAATTTTTGCATCTATGTTCATTAGGGAGATTGGCCTGTACTTTTCCTTTTTATATCATCTTTACCCAGTATTAAAATGATATTAGCTTCATAAAATGAGTTAGGTAGAGTTCCTTTTTCCTCAATTTTTTGGGAAAAATTTGAGCAGAATTGGTGTTAGTTCTTTATGGAATGTTTGATAAAATTCCCCTGTGAAGCCATGTGGCCCTGGGCTTCTCTTTGTAGAAAGATATTTAATGACTGATTGAATCTCTTTACTTCTGATTGGTTTGCTGAGATCTTCAATTTCTTCCTGAGTCAGTGTAGCTTATTTGTTTGTCTCCAGGAATTTGTCTATTTTATATAAGTTGTCTAGTTTGTTGGCGTATAGTTGTTCATAGTATCCTCTCATGACTTCTTTTTTTTCAGGGTCTGTGGTAATGCACACCTTCTCATTTCTGATTTCATTTATTTGCATCGTCTCTCTTTTTTTCTTTGTCAATCTTGCTAATGGCCCATCAATTTTATTGATTTTCTCAATGAACCAACTTTTGGTTTTATTGATTCTTTCTATTGTTCTTTTGTTCTCCCACTCATTTATATCTGCTTTAATCTTTATTATTTCTCTTCTCCTATTTGTTTTGGGGTTAGTTTGCTGTTCTTTCTCAAGTTCCTCCAGGTTTCTCTTAAGTCCTCTATTTTTGGTCACTCTTATTTTTTAATATAGGCATTTAGGGCAATAAATTTCCCTCTCAGTGCAGCCTTTTCCACATCCCATAAGTTCTATTCTCATTTTCATTTATCTCCAGATAGCTACCGGTTTCTCTAGCAACTTTTTCTTTGACCCACTGGTTGTTTAAGAGTGTGTTATTTAATCTCTCTATATATGTGAATGTTCTCATTCTTTGGTGGTTATTGAGATCAGCTTCATCCCATTGTTATCAGAGGAAGTGCTTTGAATAATTTCAATGTTTTTAAATTTATAAAGATCTGTTATGTGCCCCAGCATATGATCAATCCTGAAGAATGTTCCCTGAGCACCAGAGAAGAATGTATGACCCTGTGCTTTGGGGTGCAATGACCTATATATATATATATATATCTGTGAGATCTAATTCATTTGTCAGGTTATTTAGCTTCTCTGTTTCCCTGTTGATCTTCTGTCTGGTTGTTCTTTCTATAGAGGAGAGTGGTGTATTGAAGTCTCCTACTATTATTACTTAAACATCTATCGCTCCCTTCAGTTTTGCCAATGTCTGTCTCATGTACTTTGGAGCTCCTTGATTTGGAGCATAAACATTTATGATTGTTATATCTTCTTGGTGAATTGACCATTTAATTAGTTTACAGTGTCTGTCTTTCTCTCTTATGATGTCTTTACATTTAAAGTCTATTTAGTCTCATATTAGTATAGCTACTCCTGCTTTCTTTTGGTTACAACTTGCATGGAAAATCTTTTTCCATCCTTTGACTTTCAATCTATTTGCATCCTTGTGTCTAAGATGAGTCTCTTGTAAGCAGCATATAGCTGGATTATGTTTTTTAATCCATTCTGCCAATCTGTATCTTTTAATTGATAAGTTTAGTCCGTTAACATTCAAAGTTATTACTGAAAATGCATTTCCTGATTCTACCATCTTATCTTTTTAAATTTTATTTGTAAGATCTATGTATTCTTTTCCTCTTTCTCTTTGTATTCTTTGAATTACCCTTAGTGGTACTCTTCAATTTTGTGCCCTCCTCCAGATCTCTCTCTCCTATCTTTTTTTCAGCCAGCAGAACTCCTTTTAGTATTTCTTGTAGGGCCGGTCTCTTGATGACAGATTCTTTCAGGACTTCTTTGTCTGTGAAAACTTTAATCTCTCTCTCAATTTTGAAGGCCAGTTTTGCTGAGTACAGAATTCTTACCTGGAAGTCTTTCTCTTTCAGGATTTTGAATATATCATACCACTGTCTTCACACCTCCAGGGTGCTAGTTGAGTAGTCTGAACTCAGTCTTATTTGATTTCCCTTGTATATAGTAGATTGTTTTTCTCTTGCCGCTTTCAGGATCTTCTGCTTCTCTTCAACATTTGACAGTCTGATTAGCATGTGCCTTGGAGAAGGCCTATTTGAATTTTTTCTGTTTAGAGTTCATTGGGCTTCTTTGACTTGTATATTTATGTCATTTATGAGGGTTGGAAAGTTTTCCCCCATTATAGCCTCAACTACTCTTCCTAGCCCTTTACTCCTCACTTCTCCTTCTGGGACACCAATTATTCCTATATTTGTGTGCTTTGTCTTGTCTATCAGTTCTCTGAGTTCCCATTCAGTTTTTTCCACCTTTTTTGCCATTTGCTGTTTTGAGTCTTCGAAGTCAATTATCCTGTCCTCTATATCACCTATTCTTTCTTCTGTCTCTTCAAGTCTGATGTTGTGTGCCTCAAGTTTGTTTTTTATTTGGTCAGCAGGTTCTTTCATCTCTGCAATATTGCTATTTTTCTATTTATTCTTTCAAATTCCTCTTTATGCTCTTCTTCTGGCTTCTTGATCTCCTTTATGTCATTTTCTATCCCATTTATTTTAAGTAGAATTTTGTGAACATCTTTGATTAGTTGTTCCAACATCTGTGTCTCCTCTGCTATTTTAATTTGGTCATTAGGCAGAGCTGTATCTGTCTGCATTGTGATATACTTAGATATCTTCTGCTGTCTTCATGGCATGTAAATATCTTGATTGATTTTCTTTGAGAGTTGATTTCTTTCAGTAGTCTAAGGCCTTGTGTTTGCAGGATGGTTGTACATTAGGGAGCAGGGTATGGGGTGGGGCACTCAGTGCAGTGATTTATTTCAGGGCAGGTATAGGCATGGGTTGGGGATGTTACATTGGTGCTTATGAATGTGGGCACCCAGTGGCCAGGGAGAATGTAGTTGTGTGGGACACCAGTCTGTGGGGCATATCCCTGGTGTGTGCTGGTCTAAGGCACAGGGCCCTTTGTGTACATGCATAGAGCTGTGACAGCAGGTCAACATTGTGCCTTTGTGGACTGGGGGCAGATGTGACCTGGCTGCACAGGTCAGTACTTTCCAAGAGCTAAGAAGTGTTTCCACTGATTCTTTAATCTTTGAATGACACTGCTATACTGCTTAAAAGTTTATTCCCCATTCTGAGTTCAGAAAAAAATGTTTTTTTCAATATTTAAAAAATTCTGCTAAAAAACGTTTTCTAATATGGTAAAGGGATTCTTTACCTGTTTCCTTAAAAACAAAAAACTTTTCTCCCCTATTTCTAGTACTATCTTTAGTGTGTCTACATTCTTAGACACTTTTATGGGAAAATGCTTTATCACTATTACCAGTTGAAAACCATGCCTAGCTTTGTTGTGGACGACCTGCAGGAGCTCCTAGTCCACTGTCTTTACAAGCCCTGTTTCCTCATCTTGTAGAACAGATTAAATTTCTACCTCATTGTTAAATTAATTGCTATGCCTAAAATCTAAAAATGGTTCAGAAATTTGTTCTTGCATAAGTCTTTTATAAAACAGGAAAATCTAACATGTAATATTAAGAAAGCAATCAGGATGAAAAACTACACAGTACATTTCAAATTTTGAAAATGTGCTAAAAATTAATAGAACAAAGGTCTGAAGGAAGCACATCAATATGTTTAGGAGGACATTTCTGGATTACAGGATTGAGTAACTTTGGGAAATTTCTCCAGATCTTTATCAATTAATAAGTATTTCTAATTAAGCTATAAAATGCAAAAATGGAAAGAATAGTTTTGTTCTTGAAGCTAAGCTGGATTCATGATGGGGAGCAGTTGCAGGGAGCTTCGTGATTACACTCAGGCTTTTGAGCAGTCTGCTTCATGTGAGAGGGACCTGGGACTGATGGTGTTCAGACTGGATGATGATCTGAAGGACGCTTTAGGAGCCCTGAGGTAGTGGGACATTGAAGGGAACCATTAGTAAGGTCCATCTCGTCTAGGATTCTGAGTCACAGGACACCTCTCAGAACTATTGCCTAAACTTTTTACTTAGTCCAACTAACAGTTTTGGCTTTCATGCCAATTGCTGTAACTTGCGTCATTCATTTGCATAAGTTGTGGAGAGCTAAAGTTCAAATATACTCCCTATATGTGATTGTTTTGGTTTGGTTAGTTTTTTTTAATTTGTTTTTTAGTTACCTGAGGGCCTAGTCTGACACCATGTTTTCTTCTGTTACTATATATAACTTATAAAAGGTCTATATAAATTATTTCTGCCTTTTTAGGAACTGGTTGGTTTATAACTCCTGCCTTAGAACTGCTTATATCTAGGAATCCAGAATCTTTATTTTCTGTTGTAATTGGTTTTTTACTGTGCATAATGCTCCCATAAATGGTATGATTTGTAATTTCAAAATTAGGAGTTTTTTCCTCTTTGTAACCTTGCCTGGATGAAGAGTAAAAAATTTGTTTTGTTAGGAAACATATGTGAAGGAAATTCATCTTCTTCATTAAGCTCTCATGGTCCTGTTGTGATGTTGATTTTCATTTACAATGCCAGTTTGGCCTTGGAAGAATTTTATTTGAGGCATTTGTGTTAGTTAGATTCAGTTGTCAACTTGGCCAGGTGAGCATACCTAGTCTTGTTGCTGCGGACATAAGCCAACGGTAGGTGAACCTCATCTGTTGCCAATTGCATCTGCAGTCAGCTAGGAGGCGTGTCTGCTGCAATGAGTGACGTTTGGCTTAATTGGCTGGTGCTTAAATGAGAGAATGCAACGTAGCACAGCC
>PVIY010055874.1:0-13538 GCA_004026745.1 Myrmecophaga tridactyla | reverse complement strand
GGGGATGGAGAATGTCTAGTAGGTCGGGGTCCATGGAGAGGCCTCGGGGCCTAGGGTCTGGGGTTGGAGAGATTTCCCTGTGAGCCTAAAGAAGTTCTACAACACTGATCAGCCTCCTCTCTCCTGCCCAGTTCCACTCCCAAAGCTCCACGTAAGGCCTTCTCACCCCCGAGCTTCGTCCCCCAAATTCTGTTCATAAGACCCATGAGACTGCAGCTGCTGAAAGGGATGCGACCTCAGCATCCCATCTGCAGTGCACCAACCCCCCTCACAGCTCCACGCAGGGTCCTTCCCCTGTTTTGTGCCATGGGCCCTTCTGGAATCTCATGAAGCTGACAGGCTCCTTCTCAGAGGCACATTTTTAAATGCATAAAACAAAATCAAAGGACTACAAAGGAAACAACGTCTACTAAAATGCAGTTATCAAACTATAAAAAGCAAGTTGGTGATGCATGAACTGGGTGCTCCCTGATGAACACACTGAATCAAAAGGCCTCACAGTGGGTCTAAAAACTACTGCCATGGTGAAATGGTGAAAAACACAAATAATATCTCAAGATAATTCATGACAACTATATTGATACTAAAAAATGTCTGTGATTTCCACTGGTGACAAATCACTGTGAAAGAAGATGCTAATTTTTAGTTTGAGGTTAGTGAAAGACGTCATTTTTTCCCTATCCGAGTTCACAGATCCCCTGAATTCTACGCGAGTTAAGTATCCCATGTTTTCAGTGCTCTCACCTCGGAATTCTCCTGGAATGTCCTATTGGCCTTGGGTTTAACAGAAGGGCCCAGATCATGGTCTCCCTTCTTCCTCTTCCTCCTTCCTGCCTCTTTCAGATGCTGTCCCACACCCATCCCTCAGCAAAGTATGATGGAGTCAGTGGATCTTGGGACATCACCACCCCAGAAAGCTTTCAAATACCTGGGTCTCTGACTCTCACCTCAGACAGTGAAATCGAAAACTTATACAGTGGGTCCTGGGCAAGATTTTGAAAATCCCCCCAAGGTGATTCTAATACAGAACCCAGCCAGGCTTGGGGACCACTGGTGAGGAGCATGTGCTGTGTGACTCCATGTGAATCACTTAACCTCTCTGGGTTGCCATTTTCTCATCAGTAAAAGGAGAGGGGAGAGTTAGATTCAAAGCCCCTCATGGTGGCCCGACCCCCAGGACAGCCATCTCTGTCTTCCCTACCCCGTCCCAAGGTGGGTCACCAGCCCTATCACCGAGCTCCTTGCTGCCTCAGTTTCTCTGTAAACCAAAGCGTGATGACTTCTCTTGGTTTTGCAGGCAAGACAGGCTGACGAAGTCTCTTGTTCATCCCCCTGCGTGCAGGCATCTGAATTCAGGAGAGAGGTGGGGCCTTCCCAGGGGCCTCTCAGAAGCACAGGGCAGAGCCCTCAATCTCCTGAAGAGTCTGACTGGTGCAAAACATCCCAACTACTGCCACCCACCACGTTGTCTCTTGATTTCTCAGACTTAAGAGAGTAAAGGGCATTCATGTGAGTCAAGGGACTTGAACCTCCCTCTGTTCAAATGGAGAAAAGAGTTTTGGAAAGAGGGCAGAGAAGTATTTTATGCCCACTTTGTAGTAGAGGGATGAGGAGGAGATGGGAAAAGTGCAATGCTTAACCCAGCACACTGATGGTGGAATTTCAGGTATGGAGAGATGGCATTAGAGGGCAAAGGGGGCTTCTGCAAGCTGTGTACTCTCAGTGAACCTCTATTCTCCCATCTCTCCAACCTGGGACTCTCCCAGTAGGCAAGGACTACTTATTCCTTCTGCTCGATATATGAGGAAGCTGAGACCTAGTGACTGACTCAGATATTTTGTGTGACTATGAGCAAGTCTCTTCTGCTCTCTGGGCCTCAGTTTCCCCATCAGACAAATGAAGGCAATGGCCTGGAGGATTCCCTAAGGGCCCATCCACAGGTCCACTGAAGGACAGCACCTTTATCCTGAATCTGCCCCCAGGAGGCCCTTCTCTGCACCGTCTGGGCATTCTCCTTCCCCCCATCATGGCAGGGTCTTCCCTCAGCTGCCGTCAACCACACCCCCACTGGCATAATCTACCGGGGACACTGAGGGTGGGTGCCTTTCCAGGGGTGGAGGGTGGGGAACCATGTGGCCCAGACTGCCACATGCAGGATTTAAGGGAACCCTTGGAAGGAAAAAGCTTCGTCTAATTAGCTCCTAATTCCACAAAAGTTTACCAAGAAATGGTGTCTGAGATTCAAGCTTGAGCTCTAGAGTCAACTGTCTGGGTTCAAGTCCTGACGCTGCTATTTACTAACTGTGTAGCCTGGGACAAGTTACTTCACCTCTCTGTGCCTCTGTTTCCTTATCTGTTGAGAGAATTAAATGAGCCGATTCATGTAAAGCCCTCAGCAGAGTGCCTGGCACAGCGTTAAGTCTCAACAAATGCTTTCGCTCTTTTTCCTACTATGAGCTTGAGCTTGGCCTTGCACTGGGAACTCAGGGTACAAGGGTGACTGGGTCAGGCTCTCCACCCTTGAGGCCCCCACAGTCTGAGGAAAGAGACGGGTACACGGAAAAATACGCTGGGGTATGAGGAGTGTTACGACGGGGGAAGAGCAGTGGGCTGGGGAGCTCCAAGAGGAGCTCGGGCCCAGCTTTGGGGAATAGAAAACAGTTCCCCTAGAGGAAAGACATGCAACCCAGGTCTTGCAGGATGAGGAGGGGACAGAGGAGAAAGAACGCTCCAGCTGGAGAGAATGGTCTGGGCAGACTGTGGAGGTGGGGAGAATGAGAGGTTCTAGGAGCCCCACAGTGTGGACAGAGGGCTCAGGGCAGGGTTGGGCACTGGAGGATGACACAGAAAGGGAGTCAGCCTGTTTCAGGCCTCCACTGTCTGGCCAGGGTTCTCGTAGCAGCCAATGGGTAGTTGGCTGGTGGCTCCACCCCTGACGATGCTGAGGAGAAATGGGAAACAAGTGGCCTTTGGATGCGACAGGCCCGTGCGGAGTTGTGGGGTGGACAGAATTGCACTGGACAAGTCCAGTTGGGACAGTCTGACTTCTAGGTCACTGGGTCAGGGCAGAAGCTCCCGAGAACAGAGTGGCCAGTGGTGGACAGGAGACTGTGTCCTTTCCTAAGCTCCCGGAGATGGCCAACTGCAGGGCACTCTCCCGGTTTTAGCACTGAAAGTCATGAATCATGGGAAACCCCTTGGTCCCAGGCAAACAGAGACGGTTGGTCACCCCAAGTGGGTGTGTCCAAGGGGGCCTCCCCCACCCCTCCCAGCCCCGGGAGGTAAGCGGACCAACCGCCAGCAGTCCTGTGCCCACCGTGGCCACGTCTGCGTGGCCCCATTGATGGCAGCTCCCGAGGCCGCCCTGCACACATCCATCTTCTCAGACCACCCTGCCTGTCCAGGATGCCCCCAGGCCGGAAGGGCCTTCCTGCAAGCCCCCCACTGCCCACAGGGTCCAGGCGAACCTGAGCCGGCCCCACACAGTGGGACTGTGTGTTCAGGTCGCATCCGCGCCCACTGCAGCCGGCGGCCCCCAGCAGCTCCGGACGCCACATAGAGGGCCCATTGACTCCACAGCCTTGAGGTGGTCGCATCAAAGCTGAGGTTCCTCAGTCACCTGGTGGGGGTGGAGTACCGAGTGGGGGAGAAGTGGGGGGGGGGGGTCGGATATCCCTGCACACAGCAGAGCCTGAAAATATGCCCTTCCAGAAGGCTCTGAGGGGCCTAGAGAGAGCAGTGTCCGCTGACCCCCATCTTGCTTCCCAGCCAGTCCAGACTCCTTGATAGGCAGGAGAGCTGAGGCCTGGGCCTGGGGCTCAGAGGCAACCCAAACACCAGCTCTTCCTCCAGTCTCCTGAGGACACCTCTTCTACAGACCCTTGCTCAAATCCACCAGCTAAGGGAGGCCCCTCTGCCAGGAGGAGTTCCCCGTGGCCACCTGCAGCCCCCAGGAGCTCTGTCCCCTAAGCGGGCAGCCTTGGACTCAGTGAGTGTTCCCTCCTCAGTGCCCAGTAGCCTGCCTTGCTTGGTGGAAGTACAGGGGAGCCCCTCCTGGGGCCATATCCTGGAGGAAGCCCCAGACACAGAGACTTGAGCTGGGAGTAAGGCTCAGGGCACCCCCTGAGAAATAAAATGAATAAGAGGGTGAGTAACTCGAGGACGTTGGTGCGGGGCGGGAGGTGGGGGCTGTGGGCAGAGTGCCACCTCTTCACTTTATAGATGGGGAAACTGAGTCCAGAGAGGAGTGTGGGCTTGAGAAAGGGCAAATCCAGTAACAGGAAACCCGATGTGTCTCGGGTACCTGGGGACCAACCATCACCTTGCACTTAGCTTAGAAGTCAGACAAATCAGGGCTTAGGCTATTTAGTAGCTGTGTGCCCCAGGCATTCTCATCAACCTCTTTGCATGTCAGTTTTTCCCACTATAAAATGGGGCTAGTAACACTGACCATGAAGGGTGGTTGCAAAGAGGAAATCAGTCCCTGCCCCTAAGCCCTGCCCCCGGCATCTCATCTGCAACGGTGCTCACTCAGTCTGTGCCCACCTCCTGATCTGCCTGGACCCCTCGGCCACAATTCCAGTTCAGTCACTTGCCTCTTGGCAGATGTTTCCATGTCTTGCCCTCATCTGTTCCTCTTCCTCCTCCTCCTTGAGAGAGAGACTGTAGAAGGACTGTCAGAACCTTTGTCAATGGCTCAGGGTGTGGTAGAGGGGTGGCACTCTTTAGTGAGGAGATGGCATGAAGTGTGGCTATAAGCCCAGGTGGCGCAGGCCCCACCATTTCCCTACTGTGTGGCCTTGGGCCGAGAGCTTTGCCTTTCTGCCTCTGTCTTCTGATTTGTAAAATGGGGAGAACTAATAGCACCCATGTCAAGGCTTTCTGAGATAATGTATAAAACATGCTCAGGCGGCACAGAGGCAAGTCCGCCACAAACATTGGAAATAACTGCTATTTAATGTTCCTTCTGTACTTCTGCAAAAGGCATCTGTGTGACCTAAGCAGAATGAGGAAGGGAGAGACCCTCCTCTCTCCCTTTCAAATCCAGCTTAGTGGCTGCTTTCTCTGGGGCACCTCCCTTGGTCTTTTCCCTTCTTTCTAGGCATCAGTTGTGTCCTGCGCTGCCCTCGCCACCCCTCACCCACACTTGTTGAAAGAGGTCACGTTCATGGGGCCTCCCAGAAAGGTCAGCATTTCTTGCTAAACTGATAGAGGAAAGGAAGAATGGACGGATGGATGGATGGATGGATGGATGGATGGATGGATGGATGGATGGATAGACAGATGGATGAAAGGATGAATGAATGAGTGAATGAATGACCCAATCAACCAGCCAATCAATGACTGGTCAGTCTGAGAGGTTTCCAGCTTCCCCCCTCACTTCCTCCATTGCTGTCTGACTTTTTCTTTGAAATGTTTGCTGGCGAGAGCCGGAGCATTAGTGTCCAATTGGCGCCGGCAGTGTGAAGGTTTAAGTTCCTCTTTGGGGTTTTTTTCATGTCTGGGAAAAGTGTTTTTGGCAAAAGGTTCAGACTTATGTGGGTGGAAAGGGCAAATGTCTAGAAGTTATGATTTGCAGGGGGGACCAAAGTCAGCACCCCAACGTCCCAAAAGCCCCCCTTCATTGCGTGACATAGTGACTGAAATCCCACCACGGACTCTCAGACTAAGGGGATGAAGTGTTGCCCATCCGGTTTTCATGACCTCCTGGTCATGCACACCTTAACGCCCAGGAGCCCACCTGATCTGCTCACCTTTGTTAAGAGGAGAAAATTGGCTGGGTGTAGAAGAAGCTGGAGGTATTAAGAGAACAGAAAGTTTGAGAGTTCAAATGGAAAAGAGAGCAAAATGAAATGAGTCGAGGAGGAGAAGGAAGGTCCATTTAGTCACCCATCCTCTCGTCCCCAGTCCCAAATCACCTGGGTGTCTACTGGCCAAAGGCTAATACCCCAGAGCCTCTAATCCCAAGGATTTCCCTCCAGTCCTCCCTCAACGAACCTGAGCTCTGCTCCCCCTTCCCAGCCCCCACTGCACCACAGAGGAAACGGGTGAGGGGCCAGGCCGGCCGAAGCCCCACCCTCAGCTTTAGGACCCTAATATATCAGGGAGAGGCACCAGGTCCAGGATGGTTAGAGCGAGGAGCCCCATGTTAGGGATGCCAGGGTCCCTGGGGAGAGCCTGGTTCCCCCACATTCCCTACAGAGCAGCCACGCCCCTTCCCAAGTGGGAAAGAAAAGCCACCTCTGAGAAAGAGGCCACCTTAGGAAAAAGACTGGAAGGAAATACACTCAAATGTCTGCCGTGGTATGTACCTGGTACGATTATGGCAGAGAGCCCTTTATTTTTAATTCTTTTGGTTATTGTGTTTTCCAAACTTTTAAACACTTGCTTTTAGATTGGGGCATGGGGAGGGGGTGGGGAGAGACTTTTTATATTTTTTCCAAAGAAAGAGAAAAGGGCAGTCCCATGCTTCTAGGAGCAGGGAGTTGGGCCTCCCCCTAGCCCGGGGCTCCCAGCCTGGGGAGCGCCTGCTCCCACCCAGCCCAAACCCAGCTTGTTCCTCTTCCCAGGTCGTTGTGCGTGTCCCCTTCCTCCCTGGTCCTGCCCTGTCAGGCGATGGAGTGAGGGCCTGCCCCAGGCCGGGCAGAGCCATGCACACAGCGGATGCTCAGGAAATGCTTGTGGCCTGTGGTGTGGCCCAATCTGGAGGGTTTCCCTATAGAGACAGGGCTGATTTCTCTAGATTCTCACATTCTCAGTGCCCAGGTCTGGAGCTCAATGGGAGTATGTGTAGTGGGTAGGGTGGGGGTGGGGGGCAAATTAGTGCTGCTGAGTCATTCAAGACACTCATGGAGCACCTACTGCATGCCCACACCATTCTGGGCACTGAGGATTCAGCTACCAGAAAGAGGTTGCCTCAGGAGATACTCCGGTGAGATAGGCCAGCACTGCAGTTGTCAGTTTATAGATGGAGAAACTGAGGCCCAGAGATGGGTGGGCCTTGCCCAGGCCACACAGACAGGGCATTGCGGGGTCTGTTCTGAGCTCTGGAGCCCCTGAGGCCCAGCCCAGACCTTAGCACACTCCAGCCCCAGTGAGATGGGCTCCCACTCCTCCAGCCACCCACACCCCTTGGGCTCATGTCTCTATCTATATAGAGTCATGACCTTCTGGGACATCTCTAGATGCTTCAGTTAAACCATCAGTGACTTTGTTAAATCCTCAGGAAAGCAATGTGTATTAGGCATTGTCACCTCCACTGTAGAGATGAAAAAAACAAATGGACTCAGAGAGAGGGGCATAACTGCCCAGGGCCACCTAGAGAGGCCACAGCAGATCTGGCTTCAAGTCTGGGCAGACCAACTCCAAAGTGCAGCTCTCCCTCTGAGGACTGGACCCTAGGTTCCTGCCTGAGCCTCGATGACTGTCCCAGACCTCAGGCTTGCTCCTTGCTTATTCAAGAGGAGAAAGGGAAGGAGGAAAGAAGAAGGGAGCCACGTTTGTTGATGACTTGTGTGCCAAGCACTGTGTTGGTTCCTTTGCAAACATAACATAATCTCTATAATGAACCAAGCCATAGGTATTGCTGTTATTATTATCCTAATTTTACATATGGGGAAACTTAGGCTCTGAGAAGGGAAGTGACTTGGCCAAGGTCATGCAGCTAGTAAGAGGCCAAGCCCAGATTAATGCCAGGGTCTGTCTGACATCAAAGCCAGCCCAACAGAATTCTCCCTTCTACCTTGCCCTCTTCAAACTCACCACCTCCATGGAGCCCACCCTGAGTCCTCCAGGCAAGCTGGCTCCTATACTCCTCTATGCTCCTGAGTACCACCAAGCCCTTCTCAAATGCTTCCAGAAGGCTTTTCTAGAGCAATGGACTCCAATGTGGGTCTAGACTAGGCAGATCTAGAAAAGGCATACTGGCAGTCCAGGCAGAATGGATGTCACGAGCAAAGGTGTGGAAAGAGGACCGAGTGGACAAGGCTTCATAGAAACGGATTGTAAGCCAATGGGTCTGTGGGCTCATGGGAGGGGCTGAGGGAGAGGAGGCTGAGGAGGAAGGCGGGCCAGGCCCCAGGCTTGGGTGTGGACTTGGAGGCAGCAGGGGTCCAGGTGACCTCTGAACTGGGCAGTGATGCAGGGTAGAGCGTTCTGGGGTGCAGAGGGCAGCTCCCTGAAGTAGGCCAGCACAGACATGCACTCTGCCTGCAGACAGAGACCGCAGGGCCCCCCACACCCTGTTCTTATTCCTCTCCAAACACACATCTGAGCAGCCGAAGCACGCTTGTTCTCACGCGCATAGAGGGCCCCATGGACAGCCACGTCTGTGGTCTGAGAAGGACAAAGGGGCAAGTATCCAGAGCAGTCAAAACAAGTCCTATCCTGAGGGTAATCCCCAGGACCAGGACCAGCTACATAATATGAGAGGCCCAGTGCAAAATGAAAATGGGGGCTCCTGGTTCAAAAATTCAAGAACTTCAGGATGACCACTGAGCATCAAATGAAGTGCAAGGCCCTGCTAAGCATGGGGCCCTGTGTGACGGCACAGATGGCACCCACGGAGCTGGCTGCAGGGGCACTTAGCCAGAAAGTAAACCTCTGTCGGCCTTGCCTCCATCTGTACTTCATTCTTTGGACTCGTGCAGGCTTCTATTCTCTGTGGTTCCACAATTTAAAAAATAATAATACGTTAAGCCTTGGGTGACATCACACCCTGAAGACTTTAGAACCATTAAGAACATTAAGGAAAACCAGAATGCAATCAGCAACCTCTCCCACCCACCCCACCCCTGCATTTTGTGCTGTGGAACACTTGGAGGCTCTAGATAATTTAAAAATAAACTCTCATTTTAACGCCCGGAGTAAACCACTATCATGTGGTATAATTCCCTTGCAGTCTCTTTTATCCCCAGGTCCTGTTTTTTTTTGCCTCTACAGCATATCTTCCCTCCCTGCGGGAGGCCACAAAAAGACACATGGCCAATCGAGAACCTGATCAAGAAAATCAATAGTTATTGTACATATGTGTTAGGATACGTCTAGGAAGAGGCCAGAATAGAACTTTCTGCAATGATGGAAACACTCTGTACTTGCACCATTCCCTACAGTAGCCACGACCACAAGTGAATAGCACAATGTGACTAGTGCAACCAAGGAACTGAATTTTAAATTGTATTTCATTTCCATCCATTTTAATTTAAACCACCCTGATGGACGACACAGCTCCAGCAGGGTGTGTGTCCAGCGTTAACCCAGGTTATCTCTCAGGGGAGGAAGATGAGATTTTTATTTTCCAACTCAAAACGTTTGGAAAGTTCTATGCATGATGAGCAGGTATTGCTCTTGTGGCTAGAAGAAAGCTACTGAAGATTTTAAGTTTTTAATTCATTCGATCGGTACAAAAGGGGAAAAAACGCTTTAGATTTTTAAAAGCAAATCATCGGGGAAGATTGATCCTGGCAGATGGGATCTATTTTTATTTTTCTTATCACTGTGCGGGAGAACGAATGTGGGGCTTAAAATCAGAAGCTGTGGGTTTCTCTCCAGGATCCATGACTTACCGGCTGTGTGGTCACTTAACCTCAGTAGCCCTCAATTTCCTCGTCTGTAAGAAGGGGATATAGATGCTCTTGACCTTGGCTGCTGTAAGGACTGAGTCGGGCAGTGGACGTGCTAATGCAGGAGGCAGTGGAGCAATGGGTATTGCTGGAGATGAGTTTTGGTAGGGGTGGGAGCGCTGGTCGCTGTGAGAGTACTACCCACAGCTCTCCCTGCCACCCGCCGTCCCCTAGAAACCAGGAAACAGAGCTGGCCTTTCCTAGTGTATGTCCAGCAGTCGTTAGCAGGTGTGGTGCAGAAAGAAAGATGGCGCATGGCCAAACAAGGTTGGGAGTGGCTGACTCAATATTCAACAATTTTTTGCTGAAGGACTTTCCAGAGCCTTTGATATTGCTAACAAATAAAGGCATCTGGAAGGGGCTGGTGTGCTTTGGAACCTACTTTTGGGAAAAGCCATGCTAGATGGCGCTGTTAAATCCACCACTGGCTATAGGTACTCGAGGGGGAGGGGAGGCCTGCTGGAGGTGGGGTGGGGGTGGGTTATCTTTTCAAGGACCTAGGAAATTTTAGGAGACTCAAAAGGAAAACTTTCCAGATCCTAAGTACAAATTTCAAATTAATAAATGTGTAATTCGACGTCTAGAAAACATAAATTATGTCAACTCAACTCTTAAACGGTTATATAAATGTTGGTAGCATATGCTTACCTAGCTCTTGCTATGTGCCAGGACCTGTTTTAAGTGCTTTACATATTTTTGCTCAATTAATTCTGACAACAACCTATGAGGTAGATGCTTTTATTAAGCCCATTTTGTATATAAGAGAAAACTGAGGCCCAGAGGTTAAGCCACCCACCCCCACCCAGAGATGACCCGCTGAGGTTCAAGCCCAAGCAGCCTGCATTGGAAGTTGTGCCTCCCCACAGCGCAGTAGCTGCAAATTAATCGAGGTTTCCTGGATCAAGGAACAACCCTTGGCTTCCCCTGTCCCCCTTCCCGGAAAGAGCTGGCAACACTGTGAGCCTGGCTCATGTCTCACCCAGCCACTTCCAGAAAGGCTGGAGGGACCCAAAGGGTGGGGGAAAGCTGGTCAGAATTTGAACTCTGTCACTTTCTTGCTGAGTCTTTGGGTGAGTTATTCCCTTCTCTGGGCCTCAGTTTCCTTATCTGAGCAATGGGACAGTAATCCTTTGAGGACCAAGTAAAGGGAGTTCCATAAAACCCAGTGCATGGCCCGCGTGGAAAGCACTTGATGTGTGTGTGTGGTTCTCCCATTCTTCCCTCCCTTGCTTTGTTGGAGAACGAGGCATGGCAGAAGCTTCGGGAGGACCCCAGGAAGCTGGCCCAGGTCCATGAGAAGAACACACAAGCAAGGGACTTCTTTCCCCTTTGGCAGATGCCATGTCATTCTTCTCCCAAGAGTCCCACATATGAGCACTTTGTGGGGGTCCCTGCACTCCACTCCTAAGTCCCCCAGTCTTCCAGGGTCCCTCCCACCTACTGCAGGTCCTGTTTCATCCAACATCATACCCCAAGCCCACTGTCCTGGCTGTCCTATAGAAGCCCCCTGGATTCCCTTCTCAGGTCCCCTCTGTGGGGTGAGGCCATGCCCTCAGACATTCCCACGCCCATGGGGTTCTTGGAACCCCATGCTTGCTTGGTTGCACACCTCTCCCCTCTGAGAACAGACCCCTCACCCCACCCTACCCCCAAGTCTCGTCATCTATGAGCTCTGACTGTGTGCCAGGTACTGGGCTTTATGTACTCCACTGCTAATTCTCACAACCCCACAAGGTAGGTATTTTTGTCCCCATTTTGCAGAGCTGCAAAGTGAGGCCCAGAGAGACTGCCACTTGCCTAAGTTCACACAGTCTGTAAATGACAGAGGTAGGGCTTGAACCAGGGTCTGCCAGCCACTGCCACAGGGCATCACTTCAGCACAGAGGTCGGGCTTGAACCAGGGTCTGCCAGCCACTGCCACAGGGCATCACTTCAGCACAGTCGAAGGCACAAAGGGAGCTCCTGAGGCACGAGCCCAGCCATGCACCCACACCCCCGCCCACCCTCCTTCCGCCAATACGACACTCCAGGGGCCGTGTTGCCGGGGTGCGAGTTGGGTGGCTGACCTTCCCACCTGGACTTCCCTCCCTTAGGCAGGGCCAGCTTCATGGGTGTGCAACATGCACAATGCTCTGAACTCAGGAGGGAGCCCCGTGCTTGGGGTTTACCTTTCTGTGGTTGTCGTCCAGAAATTCTCAATACTTTTCTCTCTGTACTTGTATTTTGCAAGAAAAGTCCGATGGGACAAGAGAGCAGGCACAGGGGCTGGGCTGGGATCTTGGGGGCCTGCCCCCCTTCTCCCCTACCAGGGAAAGGCCTGGTGCCAGCGTGAGGGGAGGAGGGGAGTCAGGTGCAGATGCCCCACACACCACATTTTGAAGAGGGGCCCCTTGGTGTCTGCACAAGACAATCAGTTCCCCATGCCCCAGAGAGCATGACTTTAAATAGCAAATAAACAACACCAGGACAGGTCAAAAGAGAGACCATGCAAGAAAGGAAAGAGCTTCTTCCCTGCTTTTTTGAACAAGAGGCTCCATATTTTCATTTTGCACTGCGTCCCACAAACAGGGTAGCCAACCCTGCCCTAAGAGTTGGGGGGACATACAGGGCCCCGAAAGATAAGGTGCAGGTGGGGAAGTGAGCCCAGGCCAGAACTTCACTGTTGCCTTTTTCCAAACAAGAGGAGGGAGCAATTGCTTTGGTCTCCTGGGAGGTGGGGCATGGGGGGAATGTCCAGGGCCCACCAGGAAGAGAAGGCTGCAGTGTGAGGACTTGGGGGACATGGGGACCTCTGCCATTGGCCAGGACCTTGGCCTTCATACCCTGAGCTTGGCCATATTACCCCGGGCCGTGGATGCCAGAAGCTCAAGCTCTAGGGTAGCCACAGGCTCTGAGCTGAAGGCTTCCCTTTGCCCAAGAGCAAGAGGGGAGCTGGGCTTCCATGCGCTCTTGTGGCTGCCCAGGAAGGGTGGATTTCCCTGGCTAGGCCAGGCCAGGCCTGGGGTGGTGGGTGGGTTCTGGGTGGCCCCCTGCCCATGTGGAGCATGGGCCTATGGAGGCCACGTGGGTGCAAATGAAAAGCTCATCGAGGCTGCCAGCTGAATAAGGGATTAAGGCTCAGTCTGAGTCCTTCCCCAGGGACTCAGCAGCAGCTAGACTAGAGATCAAGGTTAGGGCTCAGTCACTGGGCTGAGATTTAGGGGCTGAGACTGGGGCCCTCTGGACCTGAAGGCAGGGCGTGGTCTGTCTGGTTCACGGCTGGGTCCCCAGGGCAAACTAGATGTCTGGCTCAAAGGTGTGCAGTCAACGCTGCTGAGGGAATGAATGAATGAATGAACATGGTTTGCTACGGGAGCCAAGGCTGGTGTCAAGCCCCGGATGCTGGAGAGGACTTGCACTCTCAAATTAGCCAGCTGTAGGATCAAATCTTGACGCTGCCACTGAATCCTTGAAGGAGAATCTTTCTATTGTCTCTTCATCTGTAAAATGGGGAGAAATGAGAGTACTCACTCTCAGATTGTTGGGAGGATTCGTCAAGGTAATATTTAAGGTGCTCGGCTTTGTAAGCAGCTGCAGGAAATGCTCAGTACCTGGGAATCAGTATTAGGGAGCCCTGCAGAAATCAGCCCCCTACCCCCCCACCTCCCCCAAAGGTGTGCATGGGGGTCACTCTGGTTATAAGATTCCAGGTTTCACATGTTTTATATGCTTTCTCTATATTTTTCAAATTTTTGTGCAGTGCTCATATTACTTTTATCGCTGGGGAGAGGAAATGAGGGACTCAATGTTATTCATTATCAATATTGCTTTAAAGAGACAGTGAATAAAAGGAGGCAAGTCAGAGTCGGCCTCCTTCAAGCATTTGCTTGGGTTTCAGCTTCCCAGAGCCCTGATGGCATTTGGCTTCTGTGTCCTCCC
>PVIY010055873.1:0-13548 GCA_004026745.1 Myrmecophaga tridactyla | reverse complement strand
TTTTTTTTTTTCCCCCTTTTTCCATCAGCCCTGCCCCCTTGGTGCCGGGACAAAAATGAGCAACCTCTGCTTTGATCAGGTTCACCTAAGCTGGGGGCCTATTTTTAGTAGTCAGAATTTGTTAATTAATTCCACAATTGGTGTTTGATTGTGCTCAGCCCCTGCTGTTGCTAAGTTCCTTTCCTTTCCCCTCTGGGAAGCAGCCTGTGGGGGAGGGGCGCCAGCCGCCACGGCTTGGGGAACTCACGGTTTTGGGGGTGCTCGCAGCTGGTCCAGCCTGGGGTACACTGTGTGTCTGGTCACTGACGTGGCCCCTGGAGCTGTTCTGTACTATTTCTGGTTATTTAGTAGTTGTTCTGGAGGACGAACTAAAATGCACACATTGTTAAGCTCCCATCTTGACCCGGAAGTCATGGGAGAATTTTTAATAACAGGATCTGACCTATAAAATTAAATAATTATTGATTTTAAGGTTTTGTAATTTCCAATAGTCAGGAAATAGTTATATTAATTATAATTCCATACAGTACCATGGACTACTATGGAGCAGTTAAGAAGAATAAGATAACAGTATGAAATGAAATTGAAAGAGCTCCAAAATAATTCTTTTCATTAAAAAAAACGCAAGTCACAGAACTGTCTATTCAGGTTCTACTTATGTTTTTTTTTCTTTTAAAGCCTGTGTGTTTAAAAATATTTAGTAAAAGGTCTAGAAGAATATACATCAAACTGATATCAGTGGTTTGCCTCTAAGAGCAAAGGGAAACTTTAAAAAATACTGTATCTTGCTTTGTTGCTTGATCTGGTAACATCTCCTTTTTTATATTTTTGAATCCTCTGTTACAATTCAGTCTTGTCTTTTGTCTCCTTTAACATAGTATGGGGTGGCTGCCGTGGCTCAGTAGGCAGAGCTCCGACCTGCCGTGCTGGAGGTCTGGAGTTCGATCCCTGGTGCCTCCTGCCCTTATGCAAATTAAAAAAAAAAAACATAGTATGCATAGTTATTTTTTTAATGTTATTTTTAAAAATATTTTTATTGTAAACCTTAACAAACATACAAACATTCTATACATGTTGGCAATCACTGGCTCACAATATCATCACATAGTTGTGTATTCATCACCATGATTGCTTGCAGTTTTTACAGTAAGTATTTTTACTTGTGACGTTTTAAGAATATTTTTAAAATGTGAAAGCCATATTTTCAAGAGCTCAGGATATTTTTAGGCAGTTTGAGGGTTGCATATACTATGGATAATGTTTAAAAACTCTCCTCCTTATGTGGATATCTAAGAAAGACTTTTTAGTGGATTTACTTATATTAATAGATTCTAATCTGTCTTACGGAATAGACTTAGGTGTATATTGAGTATATTCTCGACCCCTTGGTCAATTAGAGGTAGACTGTTGAGCATTGGATTGTTTATCTAGTAGAGGCAAGGGACTTGCTATGGCCTGTTCCCACTGGTGAGGACTTTTTGTAACCAAGGACACATGCCTTTTATGCCAGACTGGTTTAATGCTGAGGCTGCTATGAAAAGAGCAAGAGCTTTAGAGTCAGGTAGTTTCTATTCTAATTATGCATTTACCAGCTTCATAACTGCTGGAAAAAAATCTCAAAAGGCAACTATAAAACAGGTATGATTTTTATTTTATAATAACCTTTATCCTTTGGTTTATAGGTAAGGTCTTTACAGGCTTGGCAACAGACAGTGGACCAGCGCCTCAGTTCTTGGCATGCTGATGTTCCTATGTCAAGTAGTTGGATACCATCTAAGCTTCCATTATCCACGGAAAGCCAGGAGCTATCTTCTGATCAAAACTCCGACTGGGTCATTGCTCCTGATGAAGCTCCTCAAGAGAAATCCTTACCAGAATTTCCAGACTCTGGTTTTCATTCCTCCCTAACAGAACAAGTGCATTATTTGCAGGATTCTTTGGATTTTGAAAAAAATTCCCCAGAGGGCAGTGAAAGTTCCACAATGGGGAATTCCACTGACACAGTCAAATGTGGCAAAGAGTCAGATTTAGGGGATATTAGTGAAAAACATGTTGAATGGAGTAGGGAAAGTGCAGACAATGAGCAGGATAATAGTCTGCTTGAACGGTATTTAACTTCAGTTCAACAGCTAGAAGATGCTGAGGAGAGGACAGCTTTTGATGAAGGAATAGGAGATAGTAAGCTTCATATAGTTCATTCTCCGGAAAAGTTTTATACCTTATCTGACAGTGGTGATTTAGGTGAGACTCATGGCATATCTGCTGCTTTGCAAGATGAAATCAGCCAGACACCAGAGAATTATAAATTAAATAAAGAAGTTCAAGGGCAGCAGTCAGAAAGTGATTCTACATTTCAGGTATTGCATGTCGGTATTACTGTATAGCACATCTCTGCTCACTTGGGAAGCTCAAGTCCATTTAACTTTTCTTAAGAATGTTTTCAATTGCCTTTCCTTTTGTTTTTTTTTTTTGGGGGGGGGAGTAGGGGGAATAGGAAGGGCAGTACTCGCCCCCGTTTTGTTCCTGTTTATGTAGATTTTATATTCTTGTCTCATTATTTTTCCAGATTCTAAACACTAAGCTGAGTGTTCATTTTTGTTTTGCTAACCGTTTACTTAAGTGTAATGTACAAAACAATATTTATATTTATATTGTTTGGTTCTTAACAAATGACTTGTATGAACAATATTCTGGTTTCTTTTATGTACTCAGTTTATTTCCTTTCAAAAATAATTAAACTAGAAGGGGGTGCAAGGTAGTTCAGTAGTAGAATTCTCTCCTGCCATGAGGGAAACCCAGGTTCGATTCCCGGCCCATGCATTTCCCAAAACAAACAAATAAAACAAGCAAACAAAAGAAAGAAAAAGCAAACAAACAAAAATTCAACAAATGTGCTACAATAACGGGAAACTCACATGGAAAACAAATGAAATGTGACCCCTGCCATACAGCATGCAAAAAAATAACTAAACTAGAATATCTTACAAATAAGAAACTTTATCTTAAAGATATAAAGAACAGAATATAGATTCTTTTGTATATGTAGTAAGAAATGTAACTGTTAAAATGACGAATATGAGGATGATGAACTATTTAAAGTTGCCAGAGAGTCTTCATGGAGTAAAAAAGTCTTTCTTTCTTTCCTTATGAGTCAAAGCCTTCCGATAGGCCAATTTGGAAGTAAAGGTAATATAGGATTTCTCAGTGGGCATGATTAAATTGTCTCATGGAAACTTTAATGTCATGCATCATATGAAGTAGAATATTTCATCCAATTTTAAAATCAAGCTTACTTAGAACAATACAGGAATATTTCTTTTAGATAAGAAGAAAGCAGCTGTTAAGCTCCATTGCCTTGGAATAATGTCATGCCAAACATTTGTTATCTTTTCATTTACTGCTTTTTTGCCCTACAGAGAAGCATTTATGTGCCAATATATTGCCATAAATTATTGTGTGTTCATCTTCTCATTTCTGCTTGTATTTGTTCATGTATTTCAGCAGAAGATGCTTGGCTGTTCACTTCATTTTTAACCTCTACCCTATAGCGAAGAACATTTCAAGTAATAACTAGTGGTAGAATATAAATTGCTTTTTTTTAAAAAAGAACTATTTTCAATCTAAATTTGTGAAATAGTGTCACGTTTGGAAGACATTTTAATGATGATTAAGAAAAACAAAACCTTATTTTTTTCCTTTAAAAATTACCTATTTTTAATTATGAAAGATAAATATAGCATAAAATCATTTTAACCGGACAAATGTTTGACATTAAATACACTGACAATACTGTGCAACTTTTTTCTTTGAATCACTGATTTATTTATTTATTTTTATTGTGAAAAGTAACATATATATATAAAAAAGCAATAAATCTCAAAGTATACCGCAACATTATACAACAGATTTCAGAGTTTGCTTTGGGTTACAGTTCCACAATTTTAGGTTTTTCTCTTTCTATCAATTATTTCTTAACTTATTAAAAAGAATGTTTATCCATAACTTCAGGAAGAAATGATAAGATTACGTTTCAGTGTTACAGATGAGCTGCATTTGCAAATCAAGGATAATTTTTGGAAGCTTGATATTTTAATCTTTGAAAATGTTCTAAAATCATTAGACAACATATATCTTCTTTCCCGCGTCTGTGGACATGCAGCTGTTTAAACCTATGGCAATACTTACGTGTTCTCTAAATTTAGGTGCTAAATATCCATATTCTGCTATAGTCACTAGGTCCTCTTCTTTGAAGTTATATAAAATAAATCTTCTACTCCTTCAAGAACAGTCAAGGATCACATGTTATACCTAGTTGATAGTTAGAAATATTTCCCCAGTATAGTAAAATGTATTTTTCTGGGTTTGTAAATATGTAATACTCAGGTTGAGAAATCTTGGATTTCATTCTTAGAAATCCAGAATGTCTTGCAAAGAAAATGTTTTCTGTCCTTATCACCAAAACAGCAGTTTTACATTCAAAATGATTTTCCCTAGTAAAGCCTGTGTCATGTTGGGTGCTTGTTAAATAAAAATTGAATTTTTTTACTTTTTGAATAGTGTTATCTTTTAAAATAACTTTAAAAGTTATTTTAAAAACCCTTTAAAAAGTTACCTTTTATGAATAATCTTGAATTTCTTCTTAAATATATCCTATTTTTCTATCTAACAGTTAAGTGCCTCATTTGCTGCCCATAGTTAGAAAACAAAACAAAACAAAGCACCCAACTTGTACTAGTTCCAAAGTGCTACTTCATGGTACATTAATTTTTCATAAAAGCTGCTGAAATAGTATTACTTAAGTGGGTTTTTGCTAACATTATATTCTTCTTTTTTTTTTTTAAGAAATGGGAAAACACAACCTAATTTATTTGAACATCAGCATTTATAAGCAATATTTTCTTTTTCACCTTTGCCTTGTTTTTCTAGCCCATAAATAGTATTTAGAATACTTTTTTAAAAATTGACAGACTATAATAATTAATACTCTACTTCTCATCTGTATTTTATTTAACTTTTACTGCAGTTTGAACTATGAGAATATTAAGTAGTCTCCCCACCCACCCTAATTGTACAGACTATTTTGAATGTAAATGAATTAAAAAATGTAAATTAAAATGTAGGAAACCTGTGGCATAGATTTAATGTTTTTTGATAGGTTTAAAATGTTATTTAAAAGTAATATTTGTAAGTAAGATATTTGGTTTTAACTATGGGCTATTCACTGGTCTTGAAGAGGGAATAGGTGCAGTATGGCTTGGGAAGTTGAGCTTTTACATATTTTTTTGTGATTTTTCTAACAGGAGAGATTTAGGTTAGCTGTTCTATTTTAGGTCATATCAGTTCTCTTGATTTATGAAAAATTCAGTGTATCAATTAGAAATTCTTATAGATGTACAGAATCATACCATGTGAGTTGGAAGGAACTTTAGGGATTGTCTATTCAAATCTCTTTGTTTTTAACATGAAACTAAGGAGCAGAGAAGTCAAACAACTTGTTTAAGGTTACCACAAATTAGTAGTAAATAAACCATGAGCACTTAAATATTATTGTATCTGAAATTTTATTATACCCTCTTTATTAATCTCTACATTTAGTGAGTCAGTAGGGAAGTCTGCATGTTTTTCTTTCTCTTTGAAAGAAAAAAGTTCTAAGAGAGAAGTTTCCCTCTCAATGCAGAGTTGTTTATAGAAAGTAACTAATGTTCTCAGAACCCTGAGTGGATTTTCTCTAAGAAATGTTATTTGATTAAAACAGTTTTTAAAGAGCAATAGTAGATAATAGGAAAGAATAATTGCATCTTAGAGTCCATTTATTTGACGTTAAGGAAGTATGACACTCTGTTGAGAAATAAAAAATTTTATATTGAAATGCTGAGTTTGATTATATTTCATCTTTAGTTTTCCAGAACAACAGATGTTAAAGTTTTAACTCTTCTGGTGTGCAGAAAGCTATGATCGTGACAGTTGATACATACACATATTAGTTTGATTTTATAAATTTAATTTTAAAAAGCCTCATAAAACTTGTGTTTTAGGAAAAGCTTCATTTATTTACCCACACAATTGATTTTATGTATATATAAATACATTGTATATATATATATATACATACACGCGCACGCACATACACTTATAACCTTATTCTTGAATAATGTGGGTGCCATTCTTGAGTATGTGTTTATCTCCTGTTTTGGATTATTTTAAATATATAAACACTATATAGTGTATTCTCCTGTTATGCATTCAAGACAAGTATACGTCTACTTTTTATAAATATTTTCAGGAACAATACAGACTCAAAATATTATACTGTTTCCCTTTGTGTGTGTGTGTGTGTGTTTGTATTCTTTGAATTGGATTTATAAAATTAATATATAAAATATAAAACCTTTTTTTAAAGGGGAATATAGGATGAGTCTAGTCCATTTCCCATTCATAAATGAAAAACATTCATGAAGTGAAGAAGAAAGGGTCTGTAAAAATTCTAAATATTTTTAATGAGATTGTTTCATGAAGAATCCTATTGTGGCATATTAAAATTAAAAGTCAGTAAACAAAGCAGTCCTTACAGCCTTGGAAAGAAAACAAACAATAATTGTCTTTTAGAAATGAGGTGCTTTTTATTTATGAATGAATAAAAATCATACTAAATTTTAATTCCTTTTGTGGATAGCAGGAATCACTCTATAGGGCTTTATTCGATTTATAATTAGAGTGTTTTATAATAATTTCATGTTGACAATAAGAGCTTAAAAATAATTTGTTTTTGGACTGTCTTCAGATTTCTCTTTAAATCTGTTGTAGAAATAGTGGGTAATTTAAAGTGGTTATGGTCTGTTTTATGAAGGGTTAATATTTTATATCGTACTTATTTAATTTGTATTTGAGTTTCTAATTTTAAATAAAATTTCAATTGAAAATGTTAAATAAAAGCTTTTAACATTTGTTTGAGTGTGATATCTGTTTATTATACTGATTGGTAGTAATGATTCTTATTCATTTTGCTTGCAATTAATGGGTAAATAAAATTCAAAATAAATTATAAATAGAACTCGACTAAAGAAGGTATAGAATATTGTCTTGCTATAAGTGAATTTACAATAAAATAGTCTTAACCTTATTAAAATGGATATGAAGTGAAAGGTATGCTAATTTAGTTCTATTCAGTATAGACTTCATTACCTACTGTTTACCCACTGGAATTCTCTGGGTAGAGAAGAGCAGAGGCTATCTGTCCCTCCAAGTGCACAGGTGACACAACCAGATGCTGGAGAAGGGGTGCTGAACATTTTATGGGGTGAGTGAATAAGTGGAGTAGAAAACCCTTTTATTTGACACAATTATGACCTGTAGTTGGTTGGCTATCAAAAGATTGCTTAGAGTAGGGAATCATAAAAAATGATAAATATGTTTATATATGATATATATTTAATGCCTTAAACTAAATATATATAGAGAAATGTAATTGACATACAGTGTTCTAGTTTGCTAATTGTCGGAATGCAATATACCAGAAATGGAATGCTTTTAAAAAGGGGAATTTAATAAAGTTGCTGGTTTACAGTTCTAAGGCCAAGAAAATGTCCCAGTTAAAACAAGTCTGTAGAAATGTCCGATCTAAGGCATCTAGGGAAAGATACCTTGGTTCAAGAAGGCTGATGAAGTTCAGGGTTTCTCTCTCCACTAGAAAGACGTGTGGCGAGCAGGGCGACATCGACTAGCTTCCTCTCCAGGCCTCTTGTTTCATGAAGCTCCCCAGGAGAAGTTTTCCTTTTTCATCTCCAAGGGTCAGCTGGCTGGTGGATTCTCTGCTTCGTGGTTCTGAGGTGTTCTGAAGCTTTCTCCAAAATACTTCTTTTTATAGGATTCCAGTAAACTAATCAAGACCCAGAACAGCAAACTAACCCCAAAGGAATAGAAGAAGAGAAATAACAAAAATTAAAGCAGAGCTAAATGAATGGGAAAACAAAAGAACAATAGAAAGAATCAATAGAACCAATAGTTGTTTCTTTGTAAAATTCAATAAAATTGATGGACCACTACAAAGACTGACCAAGAAAAAAAAGAGAACGCAAATAAAATCAGAAATGAGATGGGGGTTGTTACCACAGACCCCAAAGAAATAAAAAAAAAGTCATAAGAGGGTACTACAACAACTATATGCCAACAAATTAGACAACTTAGATGAAATGAATAAATTCCTGGGAACACACAAATCAGCTACATTGAATAAAATAGAAATAGAAGATCTAACAAGCCAATTACAAGTAAAGAGGTTCAATCAATCATCAAAAATCTTCCTCCAAGAAAAACCCAGAGCTAGGTAGTTTCACATGGGAATTTTATCAAACATTCCAAAAAGAACTAACACCAATCCTGCTCAAACTTTTCCAAAAAAATTGAGGAAAAAAGAACACTACCTAACTCATTTTATGAAGCTAACATCATTTTCATACCAAAACCAGGTAAAGATGCTATAAGAAAGGAAACCTACAGGCCCATCTCACTAATGAATATAGATGCAAAAATTTTCAACAAAATACTAGCAAATCAAGTCCAACAACATGCTAAGAGAACTATATGCCATGACCAAGCGGGATTTATTCCAGGAATGCAAGGATGGTTCAACACAAGAAAATCAGTTAATGTAATACAGCACATTAGCAAATTGAAAAGGAGAAAGCACATGATCATCTCGATTGGTGCTGAAAAAGCACTTGACAAAATTCAACATCATTTTCTGATAAAAACACTTCAGAAGGTAGGAATCAAAGGCAATTTCCTCAGTATGATAAAGGTCATATATGTGAAACCCACAGGCAGCAACATAGTCAATGGTGAGAGACTGAAAGCTTTCCCATTAAGATCAGGAACAAGACAAGGATGCCCTCTGTCAACGTTATTATTCAACATTGTAGTAGAGATTCTAGCTAGAGCAATCAGACAGGAAAAAGTAATAAAGTAATAAAAGTCATCCAAATTGGAAAGGAAGAAGAAAAACTTTCATTGTTTGTAGATGACATGATACTAGGAAAATCTCGAGAAATCTACAAGAAATTTACTTGAGCTAATAAACAAATTCAGCAAGGTGGTGGGATATAAAATTAATGTGCAAAAATCAGTAGTGTTAGATATAGCCTCAGTCTTTCTAAGCCCAGCTCTGCAAGTGAAATCATTGTCCTCCCCACTACATGGGACATGACATCCAGGGGTGAAAGTCTCCCTGGCAATGTGGGAGATGACTCCTAGGGATGAATCCAGACATGGCACCATGGTATCAACAACTACATCCTGACCAAAAGAGGGAAATGAAGTGTAACTAATAAAGTATCAGTGACAGAAAGAGTTCAAATAGAGTCAAGAGGCTACTCTGGAGGTTGCTGTTATGCAAGCTTCAGGTAGACCTTGCTACCTATCATAACCTACCAACCCCCAATCAGGACCATTCCAGCCAATCCTAAAGAACACCTAGGACAACGTATAAGATTCCATAAGGGTTCCATGCATTAGAGTAACTTTCCAGAAACTTAAAACATCCAGATGGGTCCCTGGTACAGATAAGTCCTGAAACCTAGCCCAGCTTCTCCAGAACATCAGATAGTTCCATCTCCCTACCCCACATTAGTGACAGACCCTTCCAATATTAAAAATTTAGAATGGCCATAGCCCAACAACCCCAAAGAGAGGGATAGAAAGATCAAAGTTGATGGTGGAATTATACATAGAAGATAGGACTTAACAAATGAATATGAATGCTGAATCATTAAATTGATATCTCTTTTAGTCTCCAGTATTTTAGAGCAGCTAGAAGTACAAACTTAAAATTGTGAAATTGTAACCCATGTCAAACTCTGAAATATGTTCTACAACTAATTGTGGTGCTGTGCTTTGAAATTTATAGCTTTTGTGTGTATATGTTATTGTTCACAAAAAAAAGAAGGAAAAAAGTCAATTGTGATGGTAAAAAAGTATTTAAGCTCTCTAGCCTCCTATATTATGGACTAGCTAGAAGGAAAATATGAGAGGATCATATGGTAGCCCATGACAAACTCAGATCTGTCCTGTAACCACTTGTTGAAGAGTGCTTTGAAAACTATTGCTTTTTTATTTCTTTGCTTTGTATATATGTTATACTATACAATAAAAAAAGTAGAAAAAAAATCAGTAGTGTTTCCATGCACAAGCAATGACCTAATTGAGGAGCCAATTAAGGATAAAATTCCATTCAAAATAGCAACTAAATGAATCAGGTATCTAGGAATGAACTTATCTCAGCATATAAAAGACTTGTACATAGAAAACTCCATAACATTATTAAAATAAGTCAAAGAAGATCTAAATAGGTGGGAAGACATTCTCTGTTCATGGACAGGAAGATTAAACATAGTTAAAATGTCAATTCTTCCCAAATTGATCCACAGATTCAATGCAATACCAATCAAAATTCCTAAAACCTACTTTGAAGACTTGAAAAAGAGGTCACCAAATTCATCTGGAAGGGAAAGAGACCCTGAATACCTAAAAGCATCCTTAGAAAGGAGAATGAAGTGGGAGGATTTCACATGCCCTGATTTTAAAACTTATAAAGCCACAGTGGTCAAAACAGCATGGTACTGGCACAAAGATAGAAGTATTGATCAATGGGATCGAATCTAGAACATGGAAATAGACCACCAAATGTATGGTCAACTGATCTTTGACTAGGCCTTCAAATCCACTGAACTGGGACAAAATAGTCTTTTCAATAAATGGGCATGGGGTAATTGGGTATCAATAGCCAAAAGAATGAAAGAGGACCTTACCTTACATCCTATACAAAAATTAACTCAAAGTGGATCAAACACCTAAATATAAGAGCCAGTACCATGAAGCAGCTAGAAGAAAATGTAGGAAACATCTTCAAGACCTAATAATAGGAGGTAGCTTCCTAAACTATGCCCAAAGCATAAGGAACAAAAGGAAAAAATAGATAAATGGGAACTCCTCAAAATCAAATGCTTTTCTGCCTCAAAAGCCTTTGGCAAAAAGGTGAAGAGGCAGCCAACTCAATTGGAGAAAATATTTGGAAATCACATATGGATAAATGTTTGATATTCTGTATACATAAAGAAATCATACAACTCAACAACAAAAGAACAGCCCAATTATAAAATGGGCTAAAGATATGAATAGGCATTTTTCTGAAGAGCAAATACAGATGGCTCAAAAGCACATGAAGAGAAGTTAATTTTCATTAGTGATAAGGGAAATGTAGGTCAAGGCTAAAATGAGATACCACCTCACACCTATAAGAATGGCTGCTGTTAAGCAAACAGGAAACTATAAGTGTTGGAGAGGATATGGAGAAATTGGGACACTTATGCACTGCTGGTGGGAATGTATACTAGTACAGCCACTATGAAAAACAGTTGGTGGTTCCTTAGGAAACTAAATATCGAGTTGCCCTGTGATCTGGCAATACCACTACTTTGTATATACCCAGAAGAGCTGAAAGCAGTGACACAACAGATGTTTGCACACTGATGTTCATAACAGCATCATTCACAATCAACAAGAGATGAAAACAATCCAAGTGCCCATCAACAGATGAGTGGATTAACAAATATGGTATGTACACATGATGGAATATTATGAAGCAGTTAGATGAAATGGTCTTCCTGAAGCACATGACAAGATGGATGAGACTTGAGGACATAATGCTGAGTGAAATAAGCCAAACACAAAAGGATAAATACTGTGTAATTCCACTTTTATGACCATGGTGAAGGTAAAGTTAGAGGCATATGATACAGTATATAGTGGGCCTAGAGATACACAGAAGCTAGAGATGGGTGAATGGTTAGCTAATGAGGTTGAACTTAAATGTAAGGGAATAGATAGAGGTGAAGGTAGTTCACTTGTGGGTCTGTAAGTAATATTACCATATTGAAGGTGAACATGATTGAAAGGGGTTGTATAGACCCATGTATCCCGTCGATTAACACTACAAATATAAATAAACTCTTGCATGAGGTAATGCAAAGTTGGAAAGAAAAAGATATTGTTAAACCTATCTCCAAAGTGGCTGTACCATTTTACATTTCTGGCAGCAGTATATGAGGGTTCCAGTTGCTCACATCCTCACTAACAGTAGTTATGGTCAGTTTTTAAAATTTTTTGGCCATTGTTGAAGGTGTATGGTAATATTTCATTGTGCTTTATTTTACATTTCTCTAATGACTAATGATTTGAGCATCTTTTCATTTATTTTCCATCTCCTTTTGGTCTGTTGTCCCAAAGTTTGCTGAAGTATTTGAAAATTTGCCCATTTTAAAAACTGGGTTGTTTTTCTCCCCTTATTTTGAGTTGTAAAAGTTCTGTATATACTTTTTTTTTTAGATACACATCTGTCATTTAATATTGGTTTTATATATAAATATATATTGTTCCAGTCTATGGACTGCCTTTTCATATTCATAATCATGTTTTTTGTTATTAATTTAGCCCTAAAAATGTATTCTTCTAAATATGTGAGGGGGGAGATTAAAATGAAAAAGTACATTGTATAAAGATCTATAGTTTAGATAACAATCTAAAGTGTGTAAAAATATGACTAGTCATTGTTTTGAGACACATCTAAGTATATTTGAAAATGGGGAAACCTGCTCTTCAAATGCATGGGGTAGGTAAAGTACTCCTGTAATCTGGATCTTTTAAAGCATTTGTATGATTCCAAGGTCATGTACATTACATGAGAAATATGTCTCTATGTCTACATGAGAAATACTTTCATCTAATTACTTGGAAGAGCTGTACTAAAAAGGCTTGAACTAGACAGAATGAAATTTTGAACTTATTAATGAATGCCAAAGCACAACGCACATTTAAGAAGCATTAACCATACCATATATACAGCTTAAAGAGATTAGGATCTGGAAATCTTGAAGGAGGAGGGAACACACAGAACAGTCATTTGGAATGGGATCCTGGGTGGCAGGAGAAAAATTCAGTTTGTGAATCAACGGAATAGAACATTTGAGAAATCTAGACACTAGAGTTCATAAAACTAACAAAGAACTTAATTAGCAAAATCACATTTTAGTTAGACATAACAGAACAAGTTTCAGTATTGCTGTGAAAACCAAGGTAATTTATTTTGTGAGCTGGAAATTCAGGGAAAAATACCCCATTCTGTTTTGCTCATTTAAAAAATATTTTTTGAAGAATAAGAAAAAAGTAGCAGCTCTTCTAAGAACTAGGAAAAAGTGGTTTAAAAAACTTTCCTGAAGAATTTCAAGCAACAGGATAAATTCTTTTTTAAAAAAATATTTTTATTGACAAAACAACATACAACACATTCTTTTTTTTCTTTTTTTTTTAACTTCTTTTATTGTATAGTATAACATATATACAAAGCAAAGAAATAAAAAAGCAATAGTTTTCAAAGCACTCTTCAGCAAGTAGTTTCAGGACAGATCCCAGAGTTTGTCATGGGCTACCATAAGATGCCCTCATATTTTTCCTTCCAGCTGCTCCAGAATATAGGAGGCTAGAGGGCTTAAATACTTT
>PVIY010055872.1:0-13542 GCA_004026745.1 Myrmecophaga tridactyla | reverse complement strand
CTGTAAGGGACTGTAGGGGGGCTGGATGGGGCAGTGGGGGGCTCCTCTTGACAGCAGGACCTTTGTGCCCTGTTCTGGGAAATACCTGATCCTTTAAAACCCTTCTCATTGATCACCCCATGCGCTCCCCTGCCCCTTGTGTTCAGCCTCTGGGCACCAGTGACCTGCGTGGGGAAACCGACCCGGAAGGGCTGGGGTCCCGCAGCTCCTGCCCCCACGCACAGAGCCACCCGGTGGGACCACGTGGACGCGGCTCCCGGGCGCCCGGCGGGCTTCATACCTCCACGGCCTTCAGCTCCTCCATCACCTCTGCGACCTTGGCGGGCAGAACCCTCCAGGCCTGCAAAGGAGAGAGCCTGAGACCCCCATGGCCACCCTGGGCCCCAACGTGCCGCCCTGCTGCCCGGTCCTGCCCCCCACGCTGGCCCCATCCCCCCACCGCCCCCGCACACGTCAGCGCTGCCCCTCTCGGGACCCACAGGGGACTGCCGCACGGCGAGGTGCTCCAGGGCCCCCAGGATCTGCATGGCCGTCGCGAAGTTCCTCTGCTCGTAGCAAGACTTTGCGATCAGCAAAAACTTGGACAGCAGATTCACCTGAAGCTGCAAGGAGAGGCGGACGCGTGCAGGACCCTGCCGCTTGGAAAGGGACCCTGCCACTTGGAAAGGGACCGTCGGGAGGCCCAGCACATGTGCACCCAGGAGGTGGGGTGGATGCGGCCTCGAGGCGGCTGCAGGGATCGGGCACTGCGGGCCCGGGTGGGGTGGCAGCAGGACACAAAGGCCTGTTTGCGCCCAACACAGATGGAGGCGACGAGGCCCACCCCGCTCCTCAGCGCGCGGGCTCAGCGAGCCGCGGGGGGCGCGGGAAGACGGCACCCACGTGCGCTCGGAAGGCACCGGGTCCTGTCGGTCGTGGAGGACTCTGGTCTTTACGCTGGGACATCCGCGTCCACTCACGGAAGTGAAGCCGGGGAGGCGGTGCCTTCCGGGGCTCATCCCGGGCGGAGGGGCCACCGGGAGGGACTGCAGTGCCGGCTCACTGTGCAGGGACCCTCGTGGCCTCAGGTGGCCGCGACGCCAGGCAGGCCGAACTGAGGCCGACCCAGGGGCCCTCAGGGAGGCCTCGGAACAAGGTGTTCGCAGTGGATGGTGTCCACCTGTGGGGGCTTCCGAGCACCCTGGGCCCTCCTGGGTGCCTGGGGACACCCGCGGGGATGCTGGTGGAATGGCCCAAACCCAGACCAGACGGATGCCCCCAGGTCCTTCATGAAGCTGGGGGGCTTCAAAGGGGGCAGAGCCCTCAGCTGTGCCAGCCATACTACTGCTCCCCAAACCTGAAAGCCTGGGGGGTGGGGGGTAGGCGGGGCCTGGAGGAGCCCGCCGAGGGGCTGCCTTCCCTACCGGCTGGCCTCGCGTGTAAGTGTGTCCCACTGTCCAAGCCTCCGGCCTGTCCTACAGGGCCACCCCTCCAAGGCTCAGGACGTGCTGGCCTACGCATGGTACAGTGACCAAGATGGGCTCTGCCCTTGATGAGCACAGGACGGACAGTCCGGTCGCAAAAGCAGCTCAGCATAGGAAAGGGGCCCTGGGGGGGTTGGTCCACCAGAGCCTAAGTGTGTGTGTGAGGATGTGTGTGAGCCAATGCGTGTATGTACGTGTGCCTGTGTGTGTACCTGGCTATATGCAAGCATGCCAGTATGTGTGCATGTGTTATACACATGTCCGTGTGCACCTGTGTGCCTGAGTGTGCATCTGTGAATGTGCTTTTGTGCGACTGTGCATGCATGAGTGTGCACACCTGTGTGCAAGCATGCCTGTGAGTGAATGTGTATGCCTTTGTGTGCATGTGCCTGTTTGAGAGCGTATGCACATCTGTGTGCAAGGACCCGTGTTACTAAATATATATGCCTGTGTGTGCCTATATGTCTGTGCCTGTGTGAGTCTGTGTACACACCTATGTGAGTGTGAGCACCTGTGAGTGTGCCATGTGTGTGCCTGTGCATGTGTGCACATCAGTGGAAATATGCCTGTGCACACCTGTGTATGTGTGCCTGTGCACACCTGTGTGCATGTGTGAATATGCAAGGCTGTGCATGAGTGTGTGCCTTTGTGTACATGCACACCTGTGTGAGAGGGTGTGTGTACCCGTGAAAGCTCTGTGGAGGGGTGGGTTGTGGAAAGCACCCGAGTGGGCGGATGGCCCGTGGCCTGGAGAACAGGACACTGGTCTGATGCCTGAGCCCAGTGGACACTGCGATGTCCCTTCTGTGCCTACCTGGGACAGGGCCTGGCTCCGAGGATGCTCGGCTGTGACTCCTGCACTTGGCCCCCTGCACTCCCACCATGATTTGCAGGAGACCCCAGGGCCCCATGGAGGGTGCCCACCTTGGCAGTGGGGCTGGTCACGATTTCGGCAGCCACCCAGGTGCTCACATCCTCTGCATCCCTCAGCAGCTGCAGCAGGTACGGGTCCTGGGTGTAATTTGGCAGAAACAAGCTGCAGGTTTTCGCTGACAGCGAGTCGGAAGGGAGAGCTCTAGGCAGAAACACAGGAGGACAGAGATGTCACACTCGGACGCCATGCCTGGGACGTCACACGGGAGGCCAACACGAGGCATCGATACACAGGACACCAACATGGGACATCACACAGGAGGCCGCATGCGATGCCAACACAGAATGTCACATGGGATGCTGCACATGGGTTTCACACTAGAATACTCCAAGGAGCCCCTGGGGGGTCCTGGGCCTTCGGGGCTCTATTGCCCTCGGCCCTCCCAAGGCGGATCCCAGTGGTTCCAGCACCAGCCCTGGGGGCAGGGATTGCACAAAGCAGGGCAGGGTCTGCTCTGAGGTCATGGGCTGTGACCGCCAGGCACTGTTCACAAGTGTCCCCTCTAGCGGGTGGTAGGAAAGCATCTGGGGGGCACAGAGGGGAAGGATGACCGTCTGCCCCAGCTCCCCCTGGAGAGATCCCACCCACCCTTTGAGGACTCCTCAGGCAGGCCTGAGCTGGGCCCACCCCCAGCTGGGACCCTCAGTGCGGCGTTCCAGCATCAGGCGCAGACCCCACCGCCTCCCCCAGGACCTGTGACTTGTGGCACGAGGCGGGGGCTCACTTTGGGACGGGCACGCTTTTGTCCATGACGCCCAAGGCTCGTGTGTTCAGAAAGTGGACAGGGTGACACTTCTGAAACAGCTCCTGCGGAGACACGGAGACGGTGCTCAGTGGCATCCTGCCCAGGCTTCGTGCCCCGCGTGCCTGGCCGTCCCGATGGCCTGGCCGCCCTGCCCTGCCGTGGGAGAGCATGCGCTCTGCCAAGCAGTGGCCAGGCCCAGAGTGGTTGGCAGGGGGATTTCTGGGAGGCTTGCTGCAGGTAGGTAGGGGGTCCCTGTGCAGCCGGGAGAGGAGCCAGAGGGGCTCTGAAGCCACTGTTCCAGGGGCCTCTGCCACTGGCGTGGCGCACTGACCTCTGTCCTCCCTCCACTGCCCATCCCCGCGCCTGCTGGCCTTTGGCCCTGGGTGCACCTGCTGCAGCAGCGTCAGCTGGCTGAAGAGCTGGTGGGTGCTGCACTGGGTCAGGAGGCACGGCCCCTTCTCGCTGCCCTTGGCATGGGGGCCGCAGAACTCCAGGAAGCAGGGTTTGGGCAGGGCAGATGCGATGCTGTACTGCCGCTCCTTGGTGTGTGTGAGGGCCAGCCCACTTCCCTTGGGCAGCCGCCAGGAGAAGCTCTGCAGGGCAGGGTCAGCACTGAGGACTCTCGCCACGGCCTGACTCTGCCTGACCGCTTCCCTCAGGCTGGCTCGGGGACACCCTCTGGCTCAGGGATGCCATGAGTCTTTCGGCGGATCTGCACGGACAGAGCTGCTGGAACCAGAACCCTCCCGTGCCCCATCCTGACCGTGGTTCCTGCTACCTGGGCCTCGGGTGGAAGAAAGTTCCAGAGGCTCAGGTGACTGAGGCCTTGCCTCATGGGAATACCTGGCTGCACTCACTGCCCGCCCTGTGAGGGTGGGAAAGCACCCCCAGGGGGTGGTGTCATGGGGACTGTGTGTGCACGTGTACGTGCGTGCCCCCTGTGCACAAGTATGCCTGTATACACGTGCACGTGCCCGTGAGCAGGTCTGTTTGTGCACGTGCATGTACCTGTGGTGCATATGTGTGTGCATGCGTGTGTGTGCACATATGCTAGACCCCCTCTCCCCCGGGAGAGGCCCACCTTCCGGGAGAAGCTGTCTTCAGAGAGCTTCTTACAGAGGGTGTTGAGGGGTCCGGCGTCCTCAGCTTCCTTGGGGTCCTCCAGGTCTCGGCCACGCAGGGCCCCCTCCCCCTGCCGGTCCGTGTGCCCCTCCAGGAGGGCCAGTAGGCGCTCCGCATAGCCGTCCAGAGGCATCACCTAGGAGGCCATGATGACTGGGCTGCGTCCAACGGACAGCCCCCCCCCTCCCCGCTCCGCCCCCAGCACCTGAGAGGAGATGAAGGTCTCCAGCCTGCCCAGGAGCCCAGCGTCCTGCGTGAAGTCGATGGCGTAGCAGTCCTCCACCCAGGCCTGCAGCAGGCAGAAGCTGCGCTTGTAGACCTTGGTGAATGTCGAGGAAGGATCCTGGTTGGCCCTGGGGGTAGACGGGAGGGGCCCGGGATGCATGGGGTGTCCTCGGGTGGCCTCCTGCCCAACACTGGGCGAGGCCCCGGGGCTGGCGGGGCCCGGGTCTGTCTTCCGGGGGATTTTAGCCCTGCCCCATCCACCTTGGAAGGGCAGAGACAGGTCCCTGGGCCCAGGGTGACGGCCGCCCCGCTGCCCACACTGACCAGCGCATGGGACGCCCTGACAGCTGGCCCAGGAGCCGTGTGTGCCCACCATGGCCAGGCAGGCGGGGTCCTGCCCTTCCAGGGCCGGAGCTGGTACCTGGGCAGGGCGCCCTCGATCCTGTCCAGCAGGAACTGCAGGAAGTCGTGTGGGGTGCAGAAGTAGCGGAACGTGTACAGGAACTGCTGGACGTAGCCCTCCAGGAAGGCGTCACTGCGGGGGCCACGGGTGGGGGTGGGGCCACTTAGGCTGCAGACGCGCCCCTGGAGACTTTGACCCCATAGGACCAGCCTCGACAGGGCAGCCCGAGAGCCTCACGGGGGTGGGAGTAGGGGGCTCCCTGTTGCCCACTGGCCGCCCAGGCCCCAGCTCCCAGACCCCCAATGGGGTCTCTTGCTGGCTCCTGCAGATCAGGTCTGGGGGCACCTCAGCTCAATGGATGACCCAGGGGCGCCACCTGGGTCATGAGACAGTCCCCCAAAGGCAGCACGGGGTGAGTCCTCCACACCTGGCTGGGAAGGGCTAGGCCAGGGGTGCAGAGTCTGCAACGGGGGTTGGTTAGAGAGGCCTGCACTTGAGACCACGCCTAGCCCCAGGCTGATGGGGTACTTGAGGGGCACCCCGTGACTCTGGAATAATGGGCTCCGCCTGCTCTCTGCTGCTGCGGGAGGTGAGGGGCCAGGGGGGCTTCAGGCACCTGCCCTGATGAGCGAGCAAAGCCCTGGGAACAGCTGCCCACAGCTCTCCTCCCGGGACTCTGAGCCCAGCTGTGCAGGGCTGTGACCTGGGGCTCAGGCCACTCCCGCCCCTGCTCAGCCCACTGAGGCCAAAGTAACTGATTTGAAACTTTTGTAAGTCAAGTGCCATCCCGCCTGGGATGAGGGAAGGAGGGGGCTTTTCACCTCCCATCACCTTTCCTCCTGAACACGCGGGGCTCCCTGTGCCGGAAGGGCAGTGGTCCTGGAAGTGAGCCCCCTCGGCCCCGCCCCTCCGCCGAGGCCCCCCCCCCCCCGCACCTGGAGTACAGGTAGGCCATGAGCCCGAGCGGCGTGCCCGCCTGCAGGATGCGCGCCTTCCGCTGCCGGCCGCCGCAGGGGAGCTTGTTGACGTTGTAGAAGATGAGGGACGAGGACTCGTCCAGGGGGCTGAAGCCCAGCGTGTCGCAGGGGGCGGCCGCGATGTCCACAATCACCGGCAGCCTGCTGGGCTCCAGGCCCCAGCGCTCAGCGTACGCGACCTGAGGAGGGAGGGACTCGGTCAGCGCCGGGGCGGGGGGCGCGCGGGGGCGGGGCGCGGCCCCCCAGGCCCCACGGAGCCGCCGCGCCTCCACCCCTCCCGTGGTGGGCCGTTCCCACCTGAGCCTTGGACGCCCTGCCCACTTGCCTGCAGGTACTTCTTGACCAGCCCCAGGAACTGCACCTTGGACTTCATCTCCTCCAGCTGCGCCTTGAGCTTGCGCAGCATCGACTTCACCTCGGCGCCTAGGAGGAGGCAGCGCTCGCATGGGGCCCGCCCGCCGCCACCGCCTGCGCAGCGCCCCGCGTACCTTTATTCCGCTTTTCTTTCTGCAGCAGCTTCTGGTAGAACTTGAGAGTCTTCCGGTAGTTTCTTTTCTCTATCAGCAGCTGCTGCTCCAGCTCCTGGCAGAGGAGACGTGAGGTGAGACCCGGCGGCAGCAGGGGCCTGGGGGGGGGGCGGGGCAGCCCCCAAGGTGGGGACACAGTCGCGGCCGGCAGGCTCCGGGGACACCCGCCGAGGCTGAAGGGAGAACTGCACCACGGGGTGACCGCGGCATGGCCGGGTCTGGCTGACCCCAGGAGGGAAGGAGCTTGGTTCAGAGAGAAGGGAAGGGCCCAGACCCCCAGTATTTGGGAAGAAGGACAATGGACTTTAAAGTCAGGCGGCTCTGATACTGCCCCTTATTAGGGAGTCCCCCACGTACGCCAGTCCCAGCAGCCCCCAAAAGGTCAGCCAAAGAGCATGGGATGGCACATAGGCGAATGGGGACCAGATGGGGCCCCGGCTCGGCCCTCACCTGCCCCCCCCCAGGTCAGCCTTGACTCTGACCTCGGGCAGCAGACAGGCCCCTCTGAACTGCAGCGGGGCTGAGCTCTTGGGAGTGGGCTTTAGAGAATTCTTGTGTGAGCTGGGGGAAGAGGCCCCCTCCCAGGACGGGTGTGAGTGCCTGCTCACCTGGCCAGCCCTGGCCCCACTGCTTCCCTTGGGCCCCCCTCCTGGGTGAGGAGCCCTTACACATCAGGTGTGGCTGGAACCCAGAGCTGACCCCTTGTCCAGGAGCCCCACCCAGCCTGACCCCCGGGCTAAGAGCTGAGGGTTGGGAAGCGATGGGGGGTTCCTGGGGAGCCCTGGGTTCTGCGGGGGTCCTCACCTGGGGGGCTGGGGTGGGGGCAAGGTGTTAGAGGGAGGGGAAACAAGCCACTTGGACCCCTGGGGAAACTACTTGCAGTTTAACAAGTTCAGGGTCGACCCAAGGACACAAGCCCAACCCTGAGGACAGTGCTAATCTGAAAGTGGATTATTTTATTCCAGGTGCTCCTTCCCTCATCCCATCTTCCTACCCACAGTTCATTTTGGCTGAGTTGACAGCATTTACTTTTGAGCAATTCTGCGAAACAAAAAATGCAGGCGCTATTTTAATTGAAATGTTTTGATCCACTTCACCTAGTGATGTCAGTATCATCGGGGCAGCTCTGCTCTTTTAGCCCAAATAACAGCAGCCCCAGCAGGCCCCACCCTCCTCCTGGGGGAGGCAGGATGGCCACCCCCTTGGGCAGCGGCTGAGGACCTGAGACGTAAGCCACTGGCCACGAGTGGCTGCTAGGCCAGTAGTTAAATGGAACTGAAGTTCCACTCCCCCGGTCACGCCAGCCACATCTCAAGGGCTCCGCAGCCAGGTGCTGGCTCCGCCCTCAGTGGCCACTTTGTCCGAGGCTCCACGCAGCCCCTTCCCCACCGCTCATGGGCTGTCCCCTGTGGATGTTCATTTATAAGATTAGTCATGGATGTGTCAGCAGAAGACCTCACTCTACCAACTGCAGGCGGGGTCTGAAAAGGACTGTTTTGACCGATTTTAAAGACAAACTTAACTAGACTTCACACAACATGTGGGATGATAAGGAAAACAAGGTGCTGGAATGCACCGCCACCGCCACACCCTGGAGACAAACCTGGACTGCAGACTGACCGGGTCGGCTAAAATCCGAATAAAACTCGAGGGCGCATCTGGGTTCTGGTGATTTTTCCCTGGCCTAGCCTGATCAGGGTTTCCACAGCATTAAACAATGTTAGTTTGTTAAATGTGGATGATTTAAGGCATGACTTAGGCCCGTGGCTACTGAGTTTAAATGGGCGTGAAAGCTTATAAAGATTGGGAAGGAGACACATAAAATAATGAGTGGGAAGAAGCTGGACAAATGAGAAATTGTAGATGAAGAAAGAAAATGACGGAGCACCTGCCCTCAATCATGCACAGTAGAAACAGAGTGAACCGCTTTCCCAGGCCGGAGAGGAGGGAGGCACCTGCCCGGCAGGCTGGTCCCTGGGAGCCGCCCAGGACCCGGCATGCCAGGTGCACAGGTGTGGGAACAGGAGGTAACAGGGAGAAGACCCCCTCCCCGGCCGCGCCGCCCACCCAGCTCCCAGGCTCTTTTTAGGGCGCAAATTTGAGAGTCTACCTAGCCTGCCTTGTGCCTCTTGTTTCCCCGAGTCTCCCATTTGGTACAAACTTGGTGGGTCCTCAACCACCCTGGCCAGGGACCAACTCCACCCAAGCCCTCACGAAGCCAAACAGTGCTGGCCACTCACTGACTACGCCGGGCTCCAGGAGAGACTTCATCAGGGCGGGCAGAAACCAATGGAGAGCGACGTCCACCCTGCCCCTGGGTCTTCCATCTAAAGCCAGGTTTACCCCCATCAGGCATCCCGCCAGGGGTCCCCTAGGGCGGGACTGCTGCCCCAGGCCGCATGCCCACCGAGCCCTCCGCCCTGTGGGGAAGGGCTGCCCAGGGCCGAGTGGCCTCCGGGAGGCAGGCAGGCGCAGGGCCTGTCCAAGGGGGAGCAGACGCTGCCCTCGTCGGGACCTTCCAGTCCGAGCTGGGCCCAAGAATAACTTCAGTGCGAGGCACGGGGCGGTCTGGCCGCGTCCATTGTGCCCTTCCCCGAGGCTCGCCACGCGGAGCGCGCAGAGGCTCGGCAGAGAGGAGGGCAGGCCCCGGCCCCTCCGCCAGCACGGGGACTGCGAGCCCCGACAGGTGTCCTGGGGAAGGCTGAGCACGGCGCCGCTGGCCTCGGGAACGGACTGCCCGCCTGTGTGGACACGCCTGGGCCCTGGTGCCGCCTTCTCCAGGGGAGTGTCCACGCGGGTCCAGCAAGAGGCCTCTGACGTAACAGACGCTCTGGGGCCAGACGCCGCAGCCCTGAGATGACATCCCGCCCTGGGCAGACCCAGGGTCCCGACCCTCCGGTCTCACCTCTAACCCCAGCCCGGCCCCTCCCCCTTCTCAGCCCCTGTGGCGGCAGCTCCATGGCTTGGTCAACTCCCCGGATTCCACCGAGTGGATGTGCAGCGGCCACTCCTCCTGGAACTAAGCCACCCCTCGCAGAGGGCCTCCTGGCTTTTCTCGTCCCTTAGGGCACGGTTCAGCACCACTTCTTGTCCGTCACTCAGTTGCTCTAGGCCCGGCCCTGGGAGCACCGACTTGGCTCCTGCGCGCCCCTGACCTCTGGGATGGGGCTGGTCCCTGCGCCCCGGTGCTGGCGTGGGTGCTGCTGCTGGGTGGGGTGGGTCCTCCTGCTCAGGCGCACCCTTTCCCACCTTCCCACTGAGCCACACCAGGGGCCACCTGCTGTCCGAGGCCTGTGCAGGCCGTGAAGGGCTCCCGTGGCCCCTTGGAACCCTCGGGCATCAGGGCCTCAGTCCGGGGCAGGGAAGCCACTGTCGAAGGCCTGTCCTGAGGGTGCCTGGCTGTGCCCCAAGCTGGACTGCCCCACGCGGTACCCAGACACGCCGTGCATTTTCCCAGCCTCATCTGTGATGGGGGGGGGGGGCGACGGCGTGGGGAGACGGTGTTCCCGTCAGGCTGCATGGAGCACACGTGGCTGCTGCCATGGGCCGCGCCCCCTGCCCCTGCCCCTGCCCCTGTTTCCCTGCAGCCCCAAACGCGGGCCCAGCGCTGCCCCGGCTTGTCTTTAAAGCGGAAAGGCCCCGCCGCGCCGAGAGCGGAGCTGGGCTGCTTAGGGCACACATTCCAGGCCGGAGCTCAGGGGCTCCCGGGGTGCCCTGGGGGGCTGTAACCACGCCACCGAGCCCAAAGGCCATCTCCCTGCTGGTCTGCTGGCCGGAAGCCCGGGTCAGGGTGCCAGCAGGAAGGTCTGTCCCTGCTGCGCTCTGCCCATGGCCTCTGCGGCCGTCCTGGGGTGCCCCTTCTCTTGTCAGAGCTCCTGGCACTGGACTTGGGGGTGACTTTGTCTTGAGACCTTTAACCCACCACATCCCGAAAGGGGCGGGGTGGGGGAGATGTGCCCGGCGAGGGTGTTGTCTTCGCCAGGGGAACTCCGGACCCCTGAGCGCTGACCCCAGCTCCCTCAGTTCATGCCTGGGCTCTCCTGCTGGACACTGTCCATCTCTCCCAGAGCCGTCTTGTGAGGTCACTTATTGGGGGCTGTGCCCCCCTTACAGGAGAAAGTGGCATCTTTCCAAAGAGCCTGAAGTGTGGTGCCCACGCCCGTGGGGGCAGGCAGAGGCCCTGACCACTGACTGGGAAAGGGTGGCAGGGCCTGGAGCTGTCCGGTGAAAACAAAGAGGTCCCCTGAACCCCCAGAGAGGGACAGGGGATGGGGAGGTGGCCAGGAGATCCTCATTCTGTGGGCTGGAGGCTCAGGCCCGAGGCGGCAAGGGCAACCAGTGGTGGCATGAGGGAGGGTGGACCCATGGGCCACCCACTCGCCCTCCCGTCAGCTGCTCTGGGGGCGCCAGGGCTGGAGGCTGCAGCCCCGCTTACAGCACCTGCCATGGGGGGGCTTCGTCCTGGGGGGTGTCCCTGGTCCCAGCAGAGGTGATGGCCTGTGCCACAGCCTTGCACTCCAGCTCTATTGGGGCTGGTCAGGCCTGGCGGGACTCCGGGCTTCAGGTTCTCCTGACCCCAGGACCCCAACATGCCCCAAAGGGCTGGACCAGGCCAGACTGACCCCCCAAGGCTCCAGCCTGTGCTGGCCAGCCCCAGGCCCAAGTGTTTTCCCACTTCTCAGAGAGCTGAGATGCTGGTGGGCAGGCAGGAGGTGGCGGCTCAGCATGGCCTGCCTGGCCAGGAGGCATTACCCGAGCCTGCCCAGAGCCCTGGACCTGACACCCGCCAGGATGGAGGGAAAGGCCTTCCCTGCCCAGCGTCCGGAAGAGAGGCACCTGTCCGGGCTCCAGAGAGGGCCACGGCTCGCTGGCCACCCACCGTTCCCTGGGGGTCCCTGCCCGGTCACCAGCCTCGGTGCCCAGACAGTGCGGGCCCAACACTCACCGGGCGCTGGGCATCGGTGTCCGCGCTCCCGCTGGCTGGGGGCCGCCCCAGCTCCTTGACGTACCGGTGGACATCGGCGCCGAAGCACTCGGCCTCGTAGAAGGCGCTGCTCCAGCCAGGGCTGCAGCTCGGCAGTGCGGCCAAGCCCCGCCACCCGGCCCGGCCCCCCTCCTCGGCTGCTGCGCCCCAGGCCCCACTGGCCGCCCGGGTGCCTGCGTCCCCGCCACCTCCCGCCACGGCCGGCGGCTCCTTCTCAGCCTGCAGGGACTTCGGAGGCCGAAATCCCACCTCGAAATTGTCCCGTGAGAGCTCATCTGAGTCCAGGTCAGCCACGGACACGGGTGGGCAGGGGGCCCGGCTGCCGTGGGGGGCTGCGGCCTGCTGCTTCCCTGCAAAGACAGATGCATTATGTGGCACAGGCCCTGCCCAAACTGTGAGCATCCACAGAGTGGCTGCTTGCTCCCAGCTGTCGGCAGCCCGGAAAGGCCAGGAACGGCCCAGAACAGCCTGGAAGGGTCCAGAACAGCCCACTTCTGCTCCAGATGGGCACAAAGGGCCCTCAAGTCTGCCGGACTGGGCCACCTCCTGCTGGGATGTCCTCCCAACTCTCACTTGGGGCTACATCTGGGCTGAGCTGAAAGTGGAGTTAGTGTGCACTTTAAAAGTATTTGCATGTATAAAATCCCTTGTTGCACAAATGATCAAAGGAAGTGATGGGATTTTTTGTCTGTAAACATTCTCCTTTGGTTTGTTTTGCAAATGTTATTTATTTTAAATAGGCATGACATAAAAATCACAGTAACTATTTTAAGTGGACAGTTCTTTGTTGTGGAGTGTGCTGGCAGTACTGCAGAGCGCCCACTACCAGCACTCACTCATCTAGCAGGACCCCCCTCCCCCCGGTGACCACTGTTCTCCTTTCTGTCTCTACGAATTTGCCTGAGTACTTCACGTGAGAAGTCATGCAGTCTTTGTCCTGTGTCCGGGGCTTTTCACTGAACATAATATCTTCAAGGTTCATCCATGCTGTGGCAAGTACCAGCATTTCACTGCTTTTTATTGCTGAAAATTTTCTGTTGTACAGTGTGCATGTGTCAGGAAGCTCTGGCCTGACTGCTACTGGGAAGGCATTTCCTGGATTTAGATCATCAGTTGACTGCATCTACGGCTAACTGCATCTACAACCAACAAAGGAGACTGCCTTAGCAGTGAGAGAATCTCCTCCTGTTGGCTGAAGGCCCTGAAGAAAAAATAGTGGATTTCTGCAGTCAGAATTTCCACCTGTACTTGAGCCAGCCAGCTTCTCGTGGGGAATTCATTGATAACCTTCAGTGGACTTCCCAGCCTGCAGCCTGCCCTGCGGACTCTGAACTAGTCAATGCCCACGAATGAGCCACGCGAGCCAATTCCTATAATAAAACTCATAATTACACACTTGTACACACCCCGCAGTGTCCCAGGTCCCTGGAGAACTCTGATGAATATGCCCCGGCTCAGCAGACACTTAGGTGGAGGGCTCGCGGCAGAGCTTCCTGCCCCGCCATTTGCCCACAATCCTGTGCGTTCGTTTTCTTCATTTCTAAGATTTACAAGCATTCTAACCCCCCAAGGGCACAACTGTCCCCCAGCCCCTGGGGCCGGTCATCTCATTTCCAGACACTTGATGCATGTGGATCATGCAATATTTGTTCCTATGTCTGGTTTACTTCCTTGGACATGGCGTCCTCAGGGCTCGTCCACGCCGTGCCCGTGCCACACTCACACCTCTTGGCTGGACAGTCTCCCTGGTGGGGGTGACCACATTTCGTTCATGCCTCCCCCGAGGACGGAGGCCTGGGTGTTTCCGCCTTTGGCTCTCGTGGGTCCCGCCGCGAAGAGCATGGTGTGCAGGTGTCTGTGGAGTGCCTGCTTTGCGCTCTCCTGTGTCCATCCCTTGGGACAGGATTTGCAGGCCGCTTGGTAAGTCTATGAGACACCAAACTGTTTTCTACAGCATCTGCGCCACGTGCGTTCCCACAGCAGCACCTTGTGCTGCCTTCACTGTCTCCTTATCGGACGCTGGAGTGCAGGCAGCGCAGAGCCTGGAACCCAGCACCAGCTTGGGCAACCTGGGACTCCGACCAGCTCACAGCCTGTGCTCCTGCACCCGGCTCTGTGCTCCCAGCTCCTGGCTCCATGCACCCACTCCCGGCTCCATGCTC
>PVIY010055871.1:0-13546 GCA_004026745.1 Myrmecophaga tridactyla | reverse complement strand
TCCGAGGGCTGAGGTGAATGGCGACGCCTGCAAACCTCACACCCTTTTCCTGGGACTCGAAAAGTCGTGGGGATGCCCCGTTTCTCATTTCTCTCCTGATTCTCAGGTCCAGGACCGGAAAGGGCCTCAAACCAGGGTGAGACGTCCCCTGGGGAGACGAGACCCCGCTCGTAAGAGCCCCGAGGACTCTCTCAGGGCGATGGGACGCTGACACCCCCTGGGCCAGTCCTTAGAGACCTGTCAGTATGGGCAGCAGGTCCTCTCTCATGGGCCTGAGGATGGGACTTTCGATTTTAATATCCTTACAAACCTCCACAACTTTTGCCAGAGGAACGACAAATGGGCCAAAATGCCTTATGTCCAGGCTTTTTTCCTTCTGCGCTCCCGCCCCTCCCTTTGTATCCTCCTCTCCCTTGCTCTACCCTCCCCGCCCTCCAGCGGCTCCAGTCGCCATCTTGCCTTTCCCTCCCCCCTTCTGCTTCGGCAACATCTCAGTCGTCATCTTCCCCTTCTCTTCCTCCTCCTGTTCCGGTGACGTCCCAGCCGCCATCTTACCCTCCCTTCCATCTCCATCCAGTCCCCCACTGTCCTCAACAGCCTTGCCCTCCTCACCTATCAGCTCTCATACCCGCTCAAAGAACTCTTTACTGTCCACTACAGGGAGTTGCGGGACCTGAGGGGTTAGTTCGAGTGCACACCCCTTCCTCCCTAGCTGACCTCTCTAATACTGAGAAATGGCTAGGTTTACTCTCCAGCGACCCAACCGCCTATACTAAGGAATTTCAATATCTAGCTAATGCCTACGATTTAACCTGGCATAACATTCATGTAATCTGCTCTTCTTCCCTCACTACAGGTGAAATGGACTTCATTTTCAATGCAGCCAGGGCTCATGCTAACCAGGTGCATACAACAGACCACACCATGCTGGCAGGGACCGAGGCGGTGCCAGGCCAAGAGCCAGGGTGGGAATATCAGGTTGATACTCCAGCGGGGAGGAACAGGCGGACTAGACGGGACAAAATGCTTACATGCCTCATAGCCGGCATGCAGAAAGCTTCACATAAAGTAGTAAACTTCCATAAGCTAAGGGAAATTACCCAGGGTCCTGATGAAAACCCGGTTGCTTTTCTACACCGGCTCACAGAAACTCTCTCTCAATATATCCGCCTAGACCCCGACTCGGAGGCTGGTAAAACTGTTTTAGCCACACACTTTGTATCGCAATCAGCTCCAGATATAAGGCATAAACTTAAAAAAAATTGAGAACGGTCCTCAGGCCCCTATCCATGACCTGGTAAACACGGCCTTTAAAATTTTTAATACTCGTGATGAACTAGAGAGGGCAGAAAAGGAATCCTGGGACCGTCAAAAGGTGAATTTACAAACCCAATCCCTAATTGCGGCTCTGCGGCTCACTTCAACGGAAATGAAGTTGGCTACGACTAATCACCACCAGGAAAGTGCTTCAAATGTGGCCTCGATGGACACTGGTCCCACCAGTGCACCAATCCTCGACCGCCCAAGGGACCATGCCCTCTCTGTGGTACAAAGGGACATTGGAAAAGTGACTGCCCCTCGGTGCCTGGCCGTGGAGGGGCTGTCCTTCCAACCCCTAACCCACCGCTAGCAGTCCTGGGCCTGGCCACCGACGATTGACGATGCCCGGCCTCAGCAACCCCAATCACCCTTGTTATGCCCTGGGTAACAATCAAGGTAGCAGGTAAGTCCACCTCCTTTTTAGTGGACACAGGGGCTACCTTTTCTGTCCTCCCCTCCTACTCAGGTCAACTCCTTCCTTCCCAGGTCACAGTTATGGGCATAGACGGCCATCCTTCACGCCCCTTAACTACTGGGCCGCTTACATGTTTAATAGAAGGGTACCCCATTACACATTCTTTCTTAGTAATGCCTTCTTGCCCCAGCCCGCTAATGGGGTGAGATCTTCTTGCCAAATTAAGAGCCCCACAACACTGGATAAAAAACCCTCAAACAAAACTTCATAGCAAGTGCCAGACTAACGTCACTATCCACAACACCACCCATGCCCCCAAAGGACAATATTTCTGGTGTAACGGAACTCTTACCAAGTGCCTTAACTCCACTGCCCCAGGACCATGCTTCCTGGTAACTATTGTTCCTCAATTAACCCTCTATTGGGAGTCTGAACTAACTTGGCTACTGCCCTCTCCTCGCTCAAAAACGGCTGCCTTTCTTCCTATCCTAGTAGGCATCAGCCTAACCGCTTTGGTCGCAGCCTCAGCCGCAGCGGGAAGGGCACTGGGACATGGTATTTTAACCTTTCAAAACTTTGAGACTCAACTACAGATAGCCCTGGGATCGACATCAAAATCCCTTTCCTCTCTACAATGCCAACTCACCTCACTAGCCCAGGTAACTCTTCAGAATCGAAGGGTCTTAGACCTGCTAACAGCTGAAAAAGGAGGAACGTGTATATTCCTCCAAGAGGAATGCTGCTATTATGTCAACGAGTCAGTCTGGTGGAACAAAATACTCAAACCCTAAACAAACTAAGAGACGATCTCTACCACAGAAAAAAGGAAACAACTCTGCCTTAAGCTGGTTTTCTTCTCTGGCGACATGGCTCCTCCTGCTACTAGAACCAGTTATCCTAATCTGTCTCTTTTTTCTCCTAGCTCCCTGCCTCCTCAGCTTCCTTCAGGGATACATGAAGGAACTATCCTGGGTAGCAGCCAACCAAATGCTCCTGCATCATTATCATCACCTGCCTTCCTCACCAGATTCCTACAGCCAGTCTCCCCACTCCCCTGGCCATGACAGTTCCAGCGTATAACCCCACACTGCCCCATTACAGCAGGAAGCAGCCAGAAAGATCTCGGCGCCCTATTATCACAAAAAGGCTGGAATGTTAGGTCGGGGGAACGGGGAAGGGCACTGCAACTGGAGCTGCGGAGGCTGTGTCGCCACTCCCAACCTGACTTCAGGAACTAATGAACCACCCCTTCCAGACGTCACCTGACCTCCATCCTTAAAAGCTGCCTGTGCCAAAGCCCACGTGCACTCACCTCCCTCCATCTTGGGTTTGGTGAATTCTTCCCGGGAGCGCAGAAACCCCCCCCCACTTTAAAAAAAAAAGAAGCATCTGCTTCTCCTCTTTGTGTGTGTGTGTGCTGTGGGGGAAAGTTTATGAAGGATTAATATTAATTCTTTAAAAACTTGGCAGATATTGTGATGACGAATGCACAGCTATATGGTGATACTGTGAACCACTGATCGTACAATTTGGATGATTATGCTGTATGTGAATATATAATATATTGCAATAAAATTGCATTAAAAAAGAAAGGAATAGTATTCAAGGTAAACATTATTTTCATGCAATAATACTGATTGCTATTTTTGCCCTAGGCTCCAATATGTCCATCAAGATACACTTACTGATCTTGTCTGGATTTTAAATTTTGATATTTCATTCTTTGTGACATATTGTACATTAATTTTTATTTTATAAAATATTTCATTAAAATATTTTTTAAAAATTTGGCAGAATTCTGCAATTCTGCAGTGAAGGTACCAGGTCCTGGGCTTTTTGTTTTTTTAATTTATTTTTATTATTTATTATTTGTTTATTTATTTTTGCATGGAGAGGCACTAGGAATCGAACCCAGGTCTCCAGCATGGTAGGCAAGAACTCTGCCGCTGTGCCACCATCACCCACACCAGATTCTGGGATTTTATTGTTGAAAGCTTTATTATTAATATTATTATTATTACCAACCCAATCTCCTTATTTGTTATAGGTCTATTTAAACTTTCTATTTCTTCTTGAGTCAGTTTTAGTCTCTATAGAAATTTTCCCATTTCAACTGGTTTATCTAGTTTTGTCGTTTGTATGTGTTTCCTACTGCTGTGTGACAAGTTGTCACACTTGATGACTTAAAACCACAAAAGTGTATTATCTTATAGCTCTGGAGGTCAAAAGTCTGAAATGGATTTCACTGGACTAAAGCAATGTGTGACAGGGCTACTGTCCTTCTGGAGCTCTAAGGGAGATGGTGCTCCCTGGCCTTTTCTGGCATCTAGGGGCTGCCTGCATTCCTTGGCCTGTGGCCTCTTCCTCCAGCCTCACAGCCAGCAGCACATCATCTTCAAGTCTCTCTCTGACTCCAACACTCCTATCTCCCTCTTTCTCATAGAAGGACACTTGTGAGTCCTGAGAATATGTCAGAGCTTTTCATAGTGTGCTTTGGATATTCATTCCCAGCTTTTTATTATTATTTTATTCTTATTTTACTTTAATTGTATTTTAATTTTATTTTTGGTTAGCCCATGTTGGCCCCAAAACTTCAGGCATCCATGATGGTCAATAGTCGCCTCTGATTGTTTTTGACAAACGCTCCAGGAGAAAAGGCAGTTTGCACTGGGTGAGCTCCAAGTCAGGTAAATAATCATAGCTTTGTGGGTGGGATTTTCATAGAAACACCAGATGGGTCAAGGAATGACAATTCTGTGGGAATGGGGCTTTGAAGGAGTTCTGTGTTAGTATACTAGAGCTGCTGTAACAGAGTGCCACAAACTGAAAGCCTTAACACAGCAGAAATCTATTGCCTCACAATTCTGGAGGCCACGAGTCTGAGATCTATAGGGGAGAATCCTTTCTTGCCTCTTCCTGGCATCTGGTGGTTTGCTGACAATTTCTTGGGTTTCATTCTCTGCCTCAGTGGTCATGTGCCTTGCCCCCTGCATGTGTCTGTATCCCATTCTCCCCTTCTTACAGGGACACCAGCCATAATGGATTAGGGGTCATCTCAGGCCAGTTTGGGCTCATCTTAACTAACAGCATTTTCAAAGGCCCTATTTCCAAATAAGGCCACTTTATCAGGATCAGGGCTTAGGACCTGAACATGTCTTTGGGGGAACACAGTTCAACTCCCAACAAGCTCTAAACTTGCTCTACCTCCTTCCAGTGGTTGCCAGGCTCATTTTCCCTGGGATTGTAGGGTGTTGGGTCTTAAGGCTACCACAGAGCTGGGGAAAGGGTGGTGAGACTAGAGCAAGTTAAAACGTCACAAAGCTGACTGTTCTTACAGAGATCCAACTGTTTTGTTTTTTTTTTCAGAATAAACACTCCCCAGATTCTGGGAGCCTTTTGTTGATTTCCAGAGTTCTAAAAGAGTTCATTCCACTTCTATGGAGGAGAGAATTTCAGAGGTTATTATGGTCCTGTATTTGTCAATGTCACCTCTCCAGAGCAAGTCTCTTAATCTTTTTTTTTTTTTCACATGGGCAGGCACCCGGAATTGAACCCGGGTCCTCTGGTATCGCAGACAAGCATTCCTGCCTGCTGAGCCACTGTGGCCCACCCAAGTCCCTTAATCTTACTGAGCCTTAATCTCTTGCAGTAAATTGATGGGAAGTAAATATATGCTTATCCAGAAAAGGCAGGACTGCAGAAGGGAAAGAGAGCAGCCATTGCTTTGGGCTGGGGAGGGAAGCAGGGAGTGGGGACTATCAGCAAACAGCTATGGCAGGAAACTTTGGGGGCGGATGGAAATGCTCTAAAACCAGACTGCAGCACAGCCCTGCACATTTGCTTTTTTTTTTTTTTGCTTTTATTCATAAATGTATTATAAATTTCCCTGCACACCACACCCCTTGGAGTCTCACAAAAGCTCTTCCAGGCTACTAATGCAGATGGTTGTTTCACTAGAAGTTTAGTGATATATGCAGGTTGCACAAAATAACTTGATTAAAATCAGTGCTAAAAATATAAAGCCTTATTAGTTGGTGCAGTTTGTATTTAGTGAGAAGTAGACAATCATGAAGCATTCACTAGTGCTTTGATTGCCTGGATTAGATCAAGAGGTATTTTGTGAACTTAGAAAATTTTCATTTCTCCACAGACAGGCAATTTTAAACCAATTACCATCTTACCTTTATATAAGTTCCCTCTTTATATTTTCATATAAATCTAGAAACATAGATTTAATATTTTTAAATTAATTTTTAATTTTTAATTTTTTAAAAAAATACCAAACAAATGCAAACATTTGTAACTTTTGATCATTCCGTTCTACATATATAATTGGTAATTCACAATATCATCACATAGTTGCATATTCTTCATCATGATAATTTCTTGGAACATTTGCATCTATTCAGAAAAAGAAATAAAAAGAAAATAGAAAAATTTATACATGCCATACCCCCCACCCCTCCCCCTCACCGATCACCAGCATTTCAATCTAAATTTATTTTAACAATTGTTCCCCCTATTATTCATGATTTAATATTTTAACATCCAGGTATTTAATGAGACAGAGAGAATTAATATAAGGCAAATAGCAAGTAAGAAGCAGTAATAAGGTAATTGTGAACACCAAGTGTTAGTTTGTAAGCTGCTGGATTGTGATATACAGAAATGGAATGGCCTTTTAGAAAGGGAATTTAATAAGTTGCAAGTTTACTGTTCTAAGCTGTAAAAATGTCCAAACCAAGGCATCCAGAGAAAGATACCTTAATTCAAGGAAGGCCAATGGTGTTCCAATAGTCAGGAACACCTGTCAGCTGGGAAGGCATGTGGCTGACATCTGCTGGTCCCTTGCTCCTGGACTCCATTGCTTTCAACCTTTGTTCCTGTGGGGGTTCCTCACTTTGCTTCTCCAGGGCCGGCTTTCATCTCTTGGCTTCCCTTGGCTCTCTCCAGGTTCTGGCTTGCTTAACATCTCATGGTGACGTCTGCTGGGCTCCAAGCACCTGCAAACATCGATGTGTCAGCTCTGGGCTCTGAAGTTTCTGTCACCTCTCTCCCTCCAAAATGTTTCCTCTTTTAAAGGATTCCAGTAAACTAATCAAGACCCACCTGGAAGGGGTGGAGTCACATCTCCCTCTAATCGAAGGTCACACCCACAATTGGGCATGTCACGCCCACATGGAGATAACCCAATCAAAAGTTTCCAACCTGCAGTATTGAATCAGGATTTAAAGAAACGCCTGCCCCCACAAGATTGGATCAGGATTACAACATAGCTTTTCTGGGATGCATAATATTTTCAAACCAGCACATTCCACCCTCTAGACCCCCCAAAAGACATGCTTTTTCCATTTACAAAATACATTCACTCCAACACAATATCACAAAAGCCTTAAGCCACTTCAGTGGCAATACAAATGAAATACAAAATCAAAACCAGTACAAAAATCTCTCTTTTAAAAGCCATTCCATTTCCGGCAGCTTTAACAAATCAAAACATGGGGTTTGTGCAGTCAGCTAACTGTTTTAAAAAGACAAGTTAAACTAGAGGCTTATCTCACTGCACACATTAAGACATGTTCTAGAACGAAACACTCCATAATCAGAGTTTGTATCTGAATTGTCTGTGGCACTTTTTTCCAAAATACCAAATCTGCAGCCCCTTCCATCTGCCACCCCCAGAGAAGGAGGCACGGGGCATGGACAGGTGAAGTTAGGAAAACATCCCCAGAACTTTTGATGTGAATCCAAATTAGGAAGTGGGTCTAAGAGCCAAATATACATGATGAAGGACCTAAAGTACAAAGAGAGGAAAACATAGGAAGATGTTTACTTTCCTTCAGATGTGGAAGGTTATTCTAAGCCTAATAGCCAAAAGGACATTGTAAAAAAATTAAGAGATTTCACTTTACATTTTTAAACTTTTAAAAAAACTATTAACATGAAAAGATAAAAGAAAAATTGGGATAAATTTCAAGGGCATAGATGACAAAGGATATGTAGAGCGCTCATAAATCAATAAAGAAAAGACAAGCTTTCCCACAGAAAATTGAGCAAATGATATGAAAAGGCAGTTCACAGAGGAAAAATATTACAAAAAAGAAAAAATTACAAATAATTAATAACTTGTTATTTAGAGACAATAATTAAGAAACAATGTTCTTTGCTATTAAGAAACATATAGGATAAAACTTTTAGAAGAAAATGTAGGGAAATAGCTTATAAATCTTATAATAGGAGGCAGTTTCCTAGACCTTACACCCAAAATGCAAGCATTTCAGAAAGAAATAGATAAATGGGAGCTCCTCAAAATTAAACACTTTTGTGCATCAAGGAACTTTGTCAAGAAAGTAAAAAGACAGCCTCCACAATGGGAGACAATATTTGGAAATGACATATCAGATAAGGGTCTAGTATCCAGAATATATAAAGAGATTGTTCAAATCAACAACAAAAAGACCAACAACCCAATTACAAAATGGGCAAAAGACATGAACAGACAGAAGAGGAAATACAAATGTACTAAAAGGCACATGAAAAGATGCTCAACTTCCCTGGCTATTAGGGAAATGCAAATCAAAACCACAATGAGATGTCATCTCATATCCACCAGAATGGCCATTATCAATAAAACAGAAAATGACAAGTGCTGGAGAGGATGTGGAGAAAGAGGCATAATTATCCACTGTTGGTGGGAATGTCAAATGGTACAACTGCTGTGGAAGGCAGTTTGGCGGTTCCTCAGGAAGCTAAGTATAGAATTGCCATATGATCTGGCAATACCATTGCTAGGTATCTACTCAGCGGACATGAGGGCAAGGACACAAATGGACATTTGCACACCAATGTTTATAGCAATATTATTTACAATTGCAAAGAGATGGAAACAGCCCAAATGTCCATCAACAGACGAGTGGCTAAACAAGCTGTGGTACATACATACGATGGAATATTATGCAGCTGTAAGACAGAATAAAGTTATGAAGTATGTAACAACATGGATGGACCTTGAGAACGTTATGATGAGTGAGATTAGCCAGAAACAAAAGGACAAATACTGTATGGCCTCACTGATATGAACTAACATTAATGAATGAACTTGGAACTTTACAGTTTCTGGCAGTTCCCTCCAGCCTCTCCACTACACCTCAACTAAAAGGGTGTATCTATATAAGTCTTAAGAAAAACCTCCAGGATAACCTCTCGGCTCTGTTTGGAATCTCTCAGCCATTGACACTTTGTTTTGTCTCATTTCGCTCTTCCCCCTTTTGGTCGAGAAGGTTTTCTCAATTTCTTTTTCTGGAGTGATGGAAATGTTCTGAGAAATGATCATGGTGATGAATACACAGCTATGTGATGATATTGTGAGCCACTGGTTGTGCACCGAGTATGGAATGTTCATACTTTAAGAACATGCTGTATGTTGATTGCTTTTATTAATAAAAATTTAAAAAAAAGAAACATATGGGAAGATTCCAACCTCAGCAGTAACAGATTTTAAAATTAGGACCTGCATTTGGCTAATCAAAATGGCAAAGACTTTTTTTAAAAGATGCTTTACTGCTGCTGGCACGTCCACAGGGAAATCAGCAGCCCCCCACGGAGTTTTGTTTTTGGTCCAGGAGATTCTACTCCTAGGATATATCCTTATGGAATCACAATCATTGAGTCCAATCTTCTTCAAGAATTCTCACAACCTTATTTATACCAGGGAAGAAAAAAGGAACAAGCTTAGATGTCTGGAGAAAGATTAAATTAATGCCAGGGAAGCTTCCCGGTGCAATGAAGGCAGTTCCTCGGGAATTTTAGGAGATTTCTTAATGACAAGAAAAGTCCTCATATAGCAATAAGTGATAGAATCAGGAATGAAAACTATTTCAGCTTTAAAATGATGCCTAAGTCTATTTAGCAAAATGCAAGAAAATTTGCTGAAGTAGTAAAAATGGTTAGCTCTGCTTGGCTTCCACTCTTCATTGCTATTTCCTTATCTACTCTTTTCCTGAATTTTCTACAATGAACACGGTGCTAACAATCAGGAAAAATTGTTTTTGCAAAGGGTCTGCTGTAGCCTTAGCACCAGTGTCATTTCAAAACCAGTCCCTGCTGTCCAACTTCCAGAGTGGCCGCTGACGGCAGGGGGCGCTAGCACCCAGGTCTGCAGCCCACACCGGCGCGGGCTCCGCCCCCAAACCCGGGGACTCGCTCCCGAAACTGCGCCCCAAACTTTCTGTCAGAAAGCAGCATAGGCTCACTGTTAAAAAAGAGAAGACGAAGAAGAAGAAATTTTATTGTGGTCAAACACATGTAACATAAAATTTGCCCTTTTAACGATTTTTAAGAGTACAATTCGGTGGCGTTAATGCATTCCGCAGATTGTGCAACCAGCACCCACTATTTATTTCCAAAACGTTTTTCATCAAAACCCAAACAGAAGCTCTGCACCTGTTAAGCAATCACTCCCCATTCTCTCTTCCCCCAGCCACTGGTGACCTCTTAATCGACTTTCTGTCTCTGTGGCTTTGCATTTCTAGATATTTCCTAGAAGTGGAATTAATTATACCTATTGGCCCTTTTGTGTCTGACTCCTTTCAATCAGCCTAATGTTTTCAAGGTATGAACCATTTTGTTGCATGTCTCAGAATTCCATTCCTTTGTCCACTGTGTGGCTGGACCACATTTTCTTTATCCGTTATTCACTCATCGGTGGACACTGGTTGATTCCACCTTTTGGTGGAATAGTGTGTGTAATTCCGCTGTGAATGTCAGTGTACAAGTAGCCATTCAAGGCCCTGCTTTCAGTTCTTTGGGGTGTAGACTTAGGAGCTGGATTGCCGGATTGTATGGTAATGCTATGTTTAGATTTTTGAGGAACTGCCAAACTGTTTTCATCAGTAGCTGCACCATTTTACATTACACCAGTGATGCATGAGTTCCTAGTTCTCCACATACTTGCCAACACTTGTTATTTTCCATTTTTTTAAATAGCAACCATCCTAGTGGGCGTGAAGTGGTGCCTTACGGTGGTTTTGATTTGCATTTCCCTGATGGCTAATGATGTTGAACATCTTTTGGCCGTTTGTGTCTCTTCTTTGGAGAAATGTCTGTTTAAGTCCTTTCCCCATTTTAAAGATCGGGTTCTCTGTCTTCTTCTTGTTGAGTTGTGGATGTTCTTTACATATTGTGGCTACAAGTCCCTTATCAGGTATATGATTTACAGGTACTTTCTCCTCTTCTGGGGGTTGACTTTTCAGTTTCTTGGTAGCATCCTTTGATGCACAAAAGTTTTTGATTTTGTGAAGTCCAGTTGGTCTAGTTTTCTCTTCCATGGCCTGTCCTTTTGTTCTAGAAGGTTCACTTTTCGAGGGCCCGGTTGTCCTGTTGTCCTGCTCCTGCTTCATCTGGAGGGTCTCTGCAGGGTGGGGACGGGAGGGCAATTGGGCTGTGTTCTTCTACGAGGTCACGGGCCCTTCTGACCTGACCCAGGACCTCTGCCTGCCCTGCAGGGCAGCACACTTGCTCTGAGGGCTCTCCCTCCCCTGTTCCCCCTCCTCCAGATGTCAGCGCCACGCTGCTCTGAGCCCCCCACTTATAATCTGGGTCCGAAGAGGACACCTCTTTGCCCAGCTGGGTTGTGCATCTCATCTGTGCTTTTGCAATTTTGGTTGCTGCTTCTGTTCTTACAGAGAATTAGGGGGGGTGTGGGGTGGTGGTGGAGGTGGGACATCAGCCCCCTCCCCATCCTGCCATCTTCCCAGAACCCTCACTTCCTTCTAAAATCAGCTGGTGTCTCCCCTCCACACCTGCCCGCCCCTGAGAAGGTCCATGGTTCAAGACCTGGGCCTTGGGGTCACCTGGCCTGGCTCCTGACCCTCTCCGTGCCTCGGTTTCCCAGGCTGGGGATGAGGCCGGGGGCTGCCTGCCCCCTGTGCTAGCTTTAGCAGATCATAGGGAAAGCGCTCCGGGCAGGTCGAGTGTCCTCAAGCTGCCCTCTGCTGCCCTGTTCTTGCGAGCGTCGCTTCCTTGGGGACAAAGCATCCACATGCAATTCACTCTGTGTCCCCAAGGCTTTGGACACGCAGTGCCAGGTGACACGTCTGCACACACTGGACAGAGTCGCGAGCACTCTGAAATCTTGGCCTTGGGTTTGGATGCTCCTGTGAAGGAGGTGGTGAAGGACTGGTTGACACTCAAGGTGACCTGCCCTGCCTGAGCGCTAGTGACACTCAGTTGGTGCTTCTGGAAGGTCCTGGGGAGGTTTGAGAGGATTTGCTGCCGGGCTGCAGAGAGATGGGCTGGGGAACGGGCTGCGGTGAGTGCCGCACGCAAGGCAGTGTGTGACCTGAAGGGGAGGTAAGGTCAGCAGATCCCCCAATACAGCAGACGACACCTGGGCAAGTCCCCCAGACATCAGAGATGAGACCTGGGCAGGACCCCCAACATAGACAAGACTTGGGCAGGCCCCTCAGACACAGAGATGACACTTGGGCACATCCTGCAACACAGGAGACGACACTTGGGCAGGTTCCCCAAGCACAGGAGATGAGACTCGCGTAGTTCCCCCAACACGGGAGACAAGACTTGCGCAGGCAGGAGACGAGAATTGCGTTGACCTTGACAGAGATCACAGCGATAAAAGGGCAGCTGAAACAATGGGGGGAAAGCGAAAAACGGGGTGTGAGAATAATCTATCACAGCTCTTAACCCCAAGCTTTCCTGAAGGGAAAAAGAAATGCAATCAAAACAAACTCTATTTCATGGTTTCAACAATGAAACAATCTCATTTCTCTTGCGCTCCATTTTACTGGGCTCCAGAGGCTCTGTGCTTCTAAAGATTAGCCTTCCCTGAGGAAATGAGAAAAAAAGCGAAATAGCAAATATTAGTTCCCCTCTCATGAAGTCATACTTTTAACTGGTTTCCTTGGGAGTTTTACACGGGTACAGCTTGTGAAACTGCTTTCCAGGTCCTTCCAACTCAAGTGGGAGTGGATGGGGCAGGCTGGGTGAGGGGGGAGAGATGTTGAACAAAATATCTTTGAATTCCAGCAAGACAAAACAGGATCGGTCTCAAGCTGGGTTTCCTTCGGAAGCCGAGCCAGTGTACTTTCCCCCACCCCTGGCCAAGAACGTCTTAACAGCAGGTCTTCCAACTGCACTGGCAGGACCAAATCTGCTTTTGATTCCTGATTACTCATTGTGGAAGAGATGTCTTGAGCTCAAATAATAGACAAGAATTTCCCCAGGGGGAAAATGCACATGCTCCCCCTTTTTATCTGGAACTGCTTGACGCAACCCTTTACCGAGTAAATGTGCATTTGGAAGAGTATGACCCATTTCTTTCCTTCGAAAAACCGCTGGCACCAACGGGTGTCACCCTGATTAAAGATTAATGTGCCGGTTTTATGAGCCGCAGGTGAACGCCGAAACCATTGTTGTCCACGCTTTAATGTTGTTTTGACATAAATCATGGTAACGCCTAAGGGAGTCAGAGTTTTTAAAAATCAATCCCCCGTTTTCCTATTTGGAAGCTAAAGTTGGGTTGCTGCCCAGAGCGCCGGGGAAACAAAAGGGATGGAAGTGGCACTTCACCAAGCAGGGACCCATTCAGAGCAGGATGCAGGGCCTGGGGCTGCCGGCCACTTGCTGAGGTTACCACGTAAATCTCTGGAGAGGCTGGCAGTCATGAGCAGAGATGGCCCAGGGCCGTCGGAGGTCCTTAGAGACTCGGGGTGTTCTATTAGGAGGAGGGACGGAGGAATTGGGGTGGGGGAGGGCACGGCGGAGGAGGCAGTTTGGCCTGTCTCTGCTGCAAGT
>PVIY010055870.1:0-13562 GCA_004026745.1 Myrmecophaga tridactyla | reverse complement strand
TCTAATGAATATTGGCTTTTCTCCACTTTCCTGTAAGCTTGTTTATCTACAATCTTATATAAAAATTTATCCATAGATCCATATAATGCCATATTTTGAAACAAGGTTGAGGATACTGATGATGTAAGTAACAGTGAAATTCCTGATGCTTTTTTTTTAATTAAAAAAAATTTTTTTAAACACAACAACACACAAACACGAACAAAAAAAAAAATATGACTGCTAAATTGTCCTCAAGGAAGACAGCACCATCCAGAAAAATGAAAAGACAATCCACACACTATGGGAGATAATGTTTGTAAACTACATATCCGATGAGGGACTTGTATGAAGAATATTTTTAAAATGCTTAGAGCTCAAAAATAAAAATTGAATTAAAAATGAAAACTGGGCAGCAGATTGAAAAATGTGCCGTGGATTTGAACAGACATTTTCTTCGAAGATGTACAAATAATTATGTAGTCACATGGGAAGATGTCCCACACTATTAGCCATTAGGGATATGCAAATTCAAACCATAAGGTAGCACATCACATGGCTATAATCACAGCACTAGATATTAGGAGGTGTTGGTGAAGATATGGACAAATCGGAATCCTCATCCATGGCTGGTGGGAATGTACAGCTGCTTTGGAAAGTAACTTGGCAGTTCCTCAATGGTAAACATGGAGCCACTACATGTTGGAATAGCCAAAAAGTGGAAACAACAGAAAAATGAAGAAAAGATAAGTGATAATGGAATAATGTTTGACAGTTAAAGAGAATAAAGTACTGATTCATCCTACAAAACGGTGGAACCCTGAAAACATTCTGCAAAGTGAAAGAAGCAGGTCACGAAGGCCACGTATTGTAGAACTCCATTTATATGAAATGCTCAGAATGGGACAATCCATAGAAACAGAAGGTAAATTAGTGGTTTCCTAGGGCTGGGTATGGGGGTTGGGGAGGCTGGAGAGTTGAGGGGAAATGGGGAGAGACTACTAACAGGGGGCAGAGTTTCTTTTGTGGTGATGAAAATATTCTAAAATTGATTGAGGTGATGGTTGTACAACCCATGGATTCATTAAAAACCATTGAATTGTACACTTAAATGAGGAGAATTGTTTGGTATGTGAATTATATCTCAATAAAGCTGTCAAAATATTATGCTGTTAGTGTTTAATTTGTATATATTTGATTATGTGAAATAGAGCATCTCTTCATATGATTGTAAGCCTCTGTAATTTTTTCATATTAACTGTATATTGATGATATCGGCTCATTTTTCCATTGGGTTGTTGGTTTTTCCTTATTGATATGGAATAAAATAGTAAGTTTGTCTCCTAAGTAATGCCTTGCTTGATACGTGTTGCAACGTTTTCTTTCCCATTTTTTCACTTGGCTTTTGTTTTGGCAATTTGGGGTCTTGTATAAAAATTTAATGTGTATAATTTATTATCAGTCTTTATTTTATTATTTCTTAGATTTATATCTTGCTTAGAAAGATATTTTCCTACATAAAAACAAAATCACCCAATATTTTTTGTATTACTTTTGAAATTTCATTTTTTATGTTTAAAACTTTGACTCATTTGGAATTTATATGATATTCAGAGTGAAATAATAATCCAGCATTACTATTTCTAAATAGTTGAACAGCTGTCCCTATGTGATTTACTGAATTATTTACCTTTTAGCCAGCAAGTTAAATATATAACATACATTGCATTGGTATAATTATATTGATTTCAGTTCTTTTCATTTTCTCCTTTCGTGCTGCCTATCTAATCATTCTTTTTTTTTTTAAAGAAGCATTCCTTCTTTATAGTTGGCAGGACAGCTATCTTTATACATCTCTTATTTTCAGAATTTTCTGGCTATTTTCAAAAACATGTTTATTTTTCTACCTGAACTTCAGAATGAACTTGTCTAATTTTTTTAAATTGATAAAAGGAACCATGTAAAACATGCAAATATGTTTTTTAAAGTTGGAATTAGATGATATTTTGGATAAAGAGAAAATTGACATCTTTACAGAATTGAGTTTTACTAACTAGAATGCAACTTTTCCTGTAATAAAGTCTTTTAAAAAATTATTTCTCAGGAAAGTTTTATATTTCCTTATAAGTCCTATACATTTTTTATTACATTAATGTCTAGGTATTTTTCCTTTGTTGTTATATCTTCCCTTTATTTTCTATTATATGGAATCATAGGAAATAAATTTTTCATAATTTCAATTTACAGAGGAATTTTTGCAATTTCATATGATTCAAACTATTAGTTGGTTGTTTTTATTTTAAAGGAGAAGACTTTTGCATATCAACTTTGTGATCATCTCTACCTTATTGAATTCATATTGCTTTAAATATTTTTTCAGTCAGTTGGCCATTTGTGCCAAATTGACATCATTTTCATGCTTCATCATTCTTTTTTTATTTTTAATGCCTCCTTTACTTCCCTTGTTATTTGACTTGGTTAGCACTTCTAGAACATTTTGAAATTATTGTAGTGATGGTTGGCCTTATTCATTCAGCAAATATTTGCTGATCATCTACTGTATCCTAAGTCCTTTGGATTCATCAGTGGTCAAGGCAGACAAAATTCCCTACCTTTGTAGAGTCTCCATTCTAGCATTCTTCTATTTGTCTTTATTTTAATGTGAATGTTTCCAGTGATATATGAAGTGCGATACTGTCTTTTTAAAGGATATTGTGCTGGTCTGAATCTGTGGTGGACCCCAGAAAAGCCATGCCCTTTGATCCTCATTCAATACTGCTAGGTGGGAGCATTTTAATTGTTTCCATGAAGATGTGACCCACCCAATTGTGGGTAGTAACTTTTGATTAGATGATTTCCATGGCGGTGTGTCTCCACCCACTGAAGGTGGAGTTGCTTGCTGGAATCCTTTAAAAGAGGAAACATTTTGGAGAGAGTCCCTTTTGTAGAGCCATGTGAAAGCCAGCAGATGCCGCCATGTTTGCCATGTACCCTTCCAACTGAGAGAGAAACACTGAACTTCATAGGCCTTCTTGAACCAAGATATCTTTCCCCAGATGCCTTAAATTGGACATGTCTATAGACTTGTTTTAATTGGGACATTTTCTCAGCCTTAGAACTGTAAACTAGCAACTTATTAAATTCCCCCTTGTTAAAAGCCATTCTGTTTCTGGTATATTGCATTCCAGCAGCTAGCAAACTAGAACAGATATCATTTTTAATATGTTGATATTTTCATCTTTTCCTATTTTATCAAAGTTTTTCATATGAACTAACACTATGAAGATGGTCATATACTTTTCTTACTTGACCTATTATTTTTTTTATTTTGTTAATAGATTTACAGCCATCTTATTCCCAAAATGAGCACCAGTTTGACAAGGTGAGTTATGCTTTTAATATGCTACGATTGTATTTACTAATATATGGGAATTTTTGTCAATATAAACAGGGAGTTCATTTTATAGTGTTTTCTTTTGTGTGCAATTTCTTATCAAGTTTTGTTGTTAGCAAGGAGGAGCTTTCATTTTATCTTTATTCTCTTACATCTCTTAAATAGCATTAGAAGTATTTGTTCCTGTTAAATAGATTTACCTTTGAAACTAGTCTTGTGTGTGTGTATCTGTTTTGATTTTCCTTTAATAACATTTTCTAGTTCTTTTATGATAATTTATAGGTTACAATATTCTTGTATGTTTTCTTGGAAATTCTTCTATTCATTAAGGTCTTTGGATTTTTTGGCATAGAAGTGAGCAAAATATGCTTGCAAAATTTTCCTATAATTTCCAATTTATCAATGTTTTTCCATTCTTCTATTATTTAATACTTGTACTTTCTCCTTTATTTCTAAGTTATAGAAGCTAGTGTGGACTGATCTTGCTTTTTAGTTTGGCTTGGCTTCCATTAAAAACAGCTCCTGGCTTAATGCAATAATCTTATCATTTTCTGTTTTCTAGTTCATTTATTATTTTTTCTTGATGTATTAATATCTTCCTTTTATTGTTTTTATCTTGGTTCTTTTAAACTGTAGTCAAATATTTAATATATTTATTTTCCTTAGAAAACTGGTTCAGTTGAATTCTAGGATTCTATTAAGTAGAGTTTTATTGTGTTTTTCTTGCTATCCAGCCATGTCCACTGAAACTTCCTCCAACTATGTGCCCTAACATTTTAGTTTTTTCTTTTTAAGTGGTGAGGTTTTACTTCTGGTTTTGTTATTAATTTCTGCTGTTTTCATTAGTTTCTCTTGTTACTTCTTGTGTTCCAAAAAAAGTGGTTTTATCATTTCTACATTTTTATTTTATATTATTTTGCATGGGCAGGCACCAGAGATCAAATCTGGGTGTCCAGCACATTTCTACATTTTGATATAATAATTATTGTGGTGTACTTAATTTTTTCACAGGGAAAGGATTGCCATTATTGATGGAAATAATATAATAAATCACTGGGGCCCCACCTTTTCTGCATAGTAAATGAATAGATTAAAGAGTCGAAGGAAAGAGAGGAGTTGTCTGAAAACTGAGCATGAGCGAGACCAGTGCTCGAGCTATCAGAGACAAGTGCAGGGCTCTTTGAACAGGTGTGCCAAGGACGGAGTTTCAAGTGAGCTGATGTACAGGCCTGGAGGGCAAATGCCTCTGTTAGCAGGCAAACACCCAGCGCTGCCATGCAGAGGGGAGAGATTCAGAAAGAGACCAAGTCCCCTGCCAGGTGTTTGCTGAAATGAAGATGAAAAAACAAAGGCGAACATTTACTGAATTGCTTGCTATCACCCAGGACCTCACCTGCAGATCCTCACAGCAGTCCCTCTCCATGGCTGCTTGTTCCTTTTTTTGGATGAGGAAATTGAGGCGTGGAAAGGTTAAATAACCTGCCTGGGGTTGTACAGTTTCTACAAGGCTGAACTGGGACTTGAAGCAAAGCAACAGAGCCTGCCCTCTTCATCACTGCTCCACAGGGAGGGCGCACAATGATGCAGTGAAGGGGAAGTCAGGAGATGCTAGAAAGCAGAGTCGCTGGTGAGTAGGGGAAATAGAGGCTTAGCAATTTGCAGAAATTTCTAAAGATCAGAGTTTAATGGGTTCACGTGGAACTCACGAGACATTCAGGGACCCCTGATCCCGACTGGGCCACTGTTGTGTGTGGCTGTGTCTGTCTGTAGCGTTGTCGGCTTGAATACTGGGCCCGTCACACACTCTTAGTTATTCCTCTCCAGGCAGAGCTACTGCCCTCTGTGTTAGGGAAGAGTCAGGATATTTGTTGACTATTCATTGAATGAGAACTTGATTAGCTGACGTTTCCTGGCACTATATACAAATGCCTCATTTCTGCAGTAGTTATTTTAGCATAATAAGTTATGAGGTAAAGCTTCTTGTTCTACATTAGCTTAGATAATGTGAATACCAATACTACAATTATTACTACTACAAATTAGTAATAACGGTACTCGCTCTATGTCGGACATTAATCTTACTGCTTTAAATATATTAACTCATTTAACTTTTTTACAACCCTCTGAGGTGGGTGGTTACAATTACGATGATCCAGTTTTACATAGGAGGGAACGAAGGCACAAAATGCTTGAGCAACTTGTCCGAAGTCACCAAGGCTAGAAAGTAATGGAGTCAAGATTTAATCTCCAGGAGTACGGGCCTAAGATTTGTGCTCTTAACTGCTGAGCCGTAATTCTAAAGACAGATTAATGTTGCCCACTTTATTTCAGGGATCTATATATTAGGTCTGGGAACTCAGGCATTTAAAAAATTGCAGTAGATTATAATAGATGCGATCAATAAATAACAGAGGTGAGTACAACAGGGAAACAAAGGCAGGAGTCACAAACTCCGGGGAGAGGATACAAAGGCAGCCAGGGAGGAAGTCACAGGTGAGGACACAGGGTGAGTGTTGAAGATGGAATGTGGAGACAAAGGCAGGGCTAGAAAAGAGATTTGAAGGGAGAACGAAAGTGGGAAGGTCCATGGAGAGGGTGACAGAAGCTAGCCCCTGGAGCTCCTTGTGAGTCATATGGAAGGAGTTTGGATTTTACCCAGTTTTTATAAAAAGGAGACACTGAAGAATTTTAACCATGGTGTCAAGTTGATACCAGATTTAAGTATTCATACACTCCCGTCCTTTTGCATTGACATGTCTTCCCTTTACAGAGCAGAGCAAACAACCTAATAGAACATTTGAGAGGACACCAGGAAAGCCTGGGCATGTGGGTCGCTGGGGAGCCTAATACACATGCTCTCCTTGAATCGTATAGGAATCCCTGCAGGAGGGGGCACTAGAGAGGGAGCCAAGCCATGTGACTAGGAAGGGGGGACGGGGTACTGACTCAGGTCTGTGTGACCTGCATGGCCAAGAGAGTTGGTTCTGGTCCTCATTTTGATTTTGAATGAATCACTTTCGCACCTTTGGGTCCTTTCTAATAAAATAAGGTGGTAGGACTCCTCCATCTTTAGAATTCTATAATTCTAAGAGAAATAATTAAAGTTGGTGAAATGCTGGACCTTCTCACATGAAGACAGTATTATAATGTCTGTGTATAATGTTCTGAAGTCCTGTCATCTGTATAAGTGACCCAAGGGAGCAGGTGATTGCTTTCCAAACACAACAAAGAGGCCACACACAAAAGTATCTGAAACTCCACCAGTAAAGACAGAATGCTTCTCCTCTACTAATACATTAAAAGAATTCTACAAAAAGTAGAAATTATTTGCAGCCCCAACAGCCAAGTCTATCCCTGAGTTCTGAGGAGTCTACAGCAATCAATTCAGAGCCTGGATTTCAAAGATGATCTGAATGAAGAGAATGAACGATTTGTGCACCACTGCAGGCTTGGCCTGGGCCCAGGAATGTCAACCCCACTGGCCTGTGAGGCTCCACCTTAACCTCCAAAGAATGACCTTGCAGGCTGAACAAGCATTGGGTATGAAAGTTCTTACTGGCAGAAAGAAATTGCACAGAGGACCTCTGATTATGTATTTTGGCATCACGTGATGGGAAACAAACTTAGATGAAGCCTGAATTTCCAGAACTATTTTTTTACATGTTTCCCAATATAAAGATCATACATTATAAAATTAATTATGCTACTAAAGGAAATCTAGAAAATTCAGGAAGAGTTAAAAAAAAATCATTCTGCCACCACCCACTAGCTCCATTACCATCGGTGCATTTTTCCTGGTCTTTGGAATAACAAATATGGTTTGGTCTGCTTTTTAACATAGCTCCAACAATATGGTAGAAACAATTTATATCCTGCTAAAACTTATTTTTAATTTTAAAAAAGCATCTCATTATTTATTAAATAAAAAAATTGTTAATGAAAAGCAGATTTCTGGTTTTTGCTTTGCATTCCTTTGGGAGTTTTATTAAAAAGTGAAAAGATGTGAAAGATAGGCAGAAGGAGAATCAACATCCTGTAATAATAAAGCCGTGAACCCATCCACAAGGAAATATAGCTACAAAGTAACCAAAACTTTCTAACTTGTTCCAAGCAAATGTTACAAATTGTCCTAAAATGAAAACCTCTAGGTATAGATAAGTATGGTGCTTCTGTATGCCAAGCAACTGTCATCATTCAATTATAGTATAAAAAATGGCACATCAGTCCAGCAGAGGTAATTAGAAGAATAGGTAATGTAGTACAGAAAATGCTAAAAGCTTGATCCAGATGAAAACAGAATATAGATAGAAGTTTTTTATGAGAAAGCTAGGGAGGGAAGAAAAGTAAATGCTATATTCATAGCGGTTGGGAAGTGACTTGTTCCTGACCTTAAAATTCTGATTATGAGGAAAAAAATAGGTAACTAGGAGGGAGATATTTACATAGCTAAGATGAAGTAAGAGAAAGAACACAGGAATATATTATTAATTATTAAGTCTCCTTCCAAAATGTAGAAAGTGTTAAAGAATAAACATTGAATGGTGTCTGTTTTTTTCCAATAAAATAACAGTTCTTTCAAAAAAAATCAAATAGATTTCAAGAGCAAAGCAACCTAAAAGAGAATAAATGTCCTGGAATGTGTTAACATTAAATTAAGCAAGTGAGTATTCCCTAGACATTTTATTGGGGCAGTAGAGCTTTCACTGTGGATGGTGGGCGGGAACTCATTAAAACCAGTTAGTCTAGTTAGCGTGGCTGACCCAGAAGGATCCAGGCACTGGACAAGATAAAATAGCTTGAGCCAGATTTAGAAATCATATTTTCTTCCCCATACTTGATATTACTTAGGAGGGAATATGACTCTTACCAAAAGATTTTATTGTAGCCAAAGTCAACCACCCTTGTGCCTTTCTTTTATGCGGGTGGGGGGGGGGGGAAGGTTGAGAAAAATAACAATTTCCTTATTCTCCCCTGAATGTCATGAAGTTTTGCTGTTGAAATTGAAGCATGCCCTTGAAGTTATATAAAAAAAAAAAACCTGATGGGGGGAAAAAGTCACTTTGGTGACATATGAACTTGCTGTGACGATCAGTTCTGTGGTCTTTAGAAGTCGATGAATTTTAGTTATGAATGGAATCTCACTGAGGACTTCAAGGCGGTCACATAAGAGCTGCGTGGCCGCTAGCGGAAGCCTAAATGAAAACGGGGCGGTGCTGGGCGTGCCCCTGTGGCCACCGCATGTCCACCCGCTGCGCAGCCTGTTCACCGCGCTTCTCCGGCAGGAAAGGCAAAGGACTGGGTTTCACTCCACATGGGCCAGGTCATTCCGCTTTAGCACATTCAGCTAACTTATCCTTGACTTGCCAACTTAGAAATGCCTGATTTTGCATCACCATTTGGAAAGAACAGTGATAAATTAAGTGGGTATGTGATAGAGAAGGGGGGGAGAAGACGGGATTCAGCCCTCCTGATGGTAGGTTGGTTCAATGACGGCAGTTTCATGCATAAAGAACAGTAAAGCTACGTGCCCATCTACAGGCACACATCCTTTCTGGGCATGTTGAAAAAGTCAAATATAGAAAAAGTTTGTCTCTGTTTGCTATATGGTCATATTCACCTCCTTCAAAGAAAGCTTAAAGTAAATATTCTAATAATCTCAAAAGCCCACTCTAACTTCCTCTTTGTTCCAGTTGTTTTCATTGGCTTCAGTTCTCCAGATAAGAGCCCGTATTGGATCTGCTTCACATTCCTGTAATCTTCTCAGGAGGTCGAGACCCGGTCTCCTACTATGCCCTTCATTATTCATAAGATAAAATCCTGAGATTATCTTCTCACCTGGAGTGCAGTGACAAAACTCTGGTGTGGCTAAGAATCCCTTTCCATCTGCCTGGGTTAAAGAAGATTTCTGTGAATGCTTGATTTCTTTGATCTTTTATTAGAAGTTCTCAGTTTGATAAGTTGCTATGTAACATCCTAGCCTCTCCATTTTTCTTTGGTCTTGTCTTGAACTAAATTTCCTAGACTTTGCTGTTTGGAAGAAAGGGGGCAATTCCATTAGCACAGAGGACTTCAGGATGTCTGAAATGCAATTTAATATGATCTTCATTTTAAAGGACAGAATAATATATCCACCGCTGTTCTGAGCTGTGTGTAGAACACACTCATATCATCTTCCCTTGCTTGCTGACCACAGGCTGGAATAAATCCCAGCGATGTGAGATTTATGAAGCCTGCTCCTTCCTTTCATTGTCTCCCAGCCTCTTTAAGTTTACTGCCCAAGCATCAGACTTCCTGACAGATATTATGGAACTGGTACTAGAAGTCACTCCCAGCAGTGTCTGTCTTTGATGTTTTATTAAGTGTATGATTTACTCTCCCTTTCTTTCATTTACTAATGAGACTAAGAAATAAGAACCTTAGGTTTATAACAAGGTCCAATTGGTCACTTCTACGGAAGGACTTTAGATGTGCTGGTTTCCAGAATATCGAGACCTCCAACTACAGCATTTCCCTATCATGAAACAAATGTCCAGCCTAATGATGGTTCTGTGATCTATAGATTAGATCTATAATCTAATATCATTTGAAGAAATTTTAAGGACTTGGCTGGCAATAGGACTGCCTCCTTTTTTTTTTTTTTTTTTTTTTGGTATGCTGTATGGTGGGGTCACATTTCATTACTTTTCCATGTGAGTATCCCATTACTGCCGCACCCTTTGTTGAATTTTGTTTGTTTGTTTGTTGTTTGTTTTGCTTGTTTGTTTGTTTTTTGGGAAGTGCATGGACAAGGAATTGAACAGGGGTCTCCCACATGGCAGGCAAGAATTCTGTCACTGAACTACCCTTCACCCCAACTGCCTATTTTTTATATGTGTGTATGCACACACACACACATGCATATATATGTGTGTGCCTAGGTATGCAGCTTAGGACATTCTTTCCCCTGGTTAATACTATAACTGTGATGACATTTTATCTAGATCCTTGCAATATAGAAAAACAGATAGCTGTTGAATGGAGTTACAAGCTTTTCTTTCTTCCTGCATGGTCCTAGCATCATCATTTTGGAACACTAGCAAATAGAATGCCAGATGTTTACCACGATGCAGTGCCTCGAAAGACCCTTTATAAGGAATGCTGACACTTTGGAACTTGGGACCTTGTTATGCTTGAAGCTCAACTGGTGGAACATCAACATTCTTTGCTTTTTCTTTGCAAAATATTTGCTGTAAAGTGTAAATAAAGAAAGGGGAGTATTTCTTCACATTGCTATGCTAAAACATCTGGTATCTGGAGCTGTGTTTATACCCGTCGGCCCTGCGGGCTTGCCCTTCAAAGCAATCTGGATTTTTCTTTCACCTCCTTGGATGTCCAAAAAGTAACTTTATGTTTTTCTTAGGAAGACAATTTTGTCCAAGCATATGGAGCATCTTACATCCTTGGGCCAAAAAAACAAGTCACTAAAGGAAAGTCCTCCAATTTATCTTTACAGCACACCTGTTTATATCCCAAGGGCTCTGTGTCACTCAGGGCTCCACCCACATTCTCAAAATCTAGGATCCAAACATAACACACTGCTTTTGGGAACATGGCCTCACTTTAAAGGATATGTCTACCTTGTCTTGTTCCAAACAGTATTATTACAAAAAAAAATCATACAAATTAATAAAATAAATAGATAATATCAGAGAGGAAATTGAATTGGACATTGAATGGAACACAAGGGTAGGAAAATAAGAAATAAACTTAATACACAAAATGCATGCTGTGCCTGTAGACTAGGTGAGCCACAAATTTGGCTCTGAACTGCCCAGCAACTAAGCCAAGAAGAGAAACAGGATTAATTATGTAAATTTCAAAGTCCAAAGAGAAAAACAAGACAGCTGCTCTGGAGAAGTTCTCCCTCTTTCCAGTACAGAGAGCTACGAGAAGTTTCTCCTAATGCTTCATACAGTGAAGATGCAAATGATGAGAATAACATCCTCAGTACCGTTCCTGTTGTGAATATAGCTGTGGCCTTCACAGGGCTGTTGCACTAATTTCCCTTAAAGCAGTTCCATGAAATTCCCCCAGAGCAAAGTTCCATGTAAGGAATACCAAGATATCATCTGAGAATACAGATCACTACTGGTCTTACAGAATCCAAGGTTACATTTAGTTACTGACGGCTTAGCCTTAAGAGAAATTCACTGTAAATATCCATTCATGCATTTGTTTAACAGCTTTCTTAAGCTTTCACTATTTGCCAAGTGCTGGGGATACAACAAAAGAAGTAAATTCTCTGTTGTCATGGAGCTTAAATTTTAGATTTTAAATTTTAGACAATAGAAGCAGACAATTAAAAAGTGAACAAACAAAGATAATCATTTCAGATAATGATAGTGATAACACTGAGACAGGGAAATGGCACAGACAGGAATTACTTTTGATAGGGGTTGATCAGAAGTGATAATTGAGCTGAGTTATAAATGATGAGAAGGGGGCAGGCAAAAATCTGGTAAAATTCAGCCATCTCAACAGAATAAACAGTAACTGCCAATGTCCAGGGGTAAAATTAAGCTGGTGTGTTGAAGGGGCAAAAAGAAGGCCTTTGGGGCTGGAATGTAGTGAACCAATGTAGCATGGTAGAGAGAATGCCCAAGCTGATATGGCTCCTCTGTGCAAACCAGAAAAAGACCCAACTACTTTAAAACGCTTGAATTGCATCCTTTGGTAATTGTCGTAATATACTCATTATGTCAGAAGAAGACCTCGAACTGACATATTTGGGGATATTGTCATAATAAATATGGACAACTATGATGTCATGATTCACAGTGATTGATATAAAAAGACTCCAAAGTTATTTTGGGAAAGATTATGTCCAGTAGAGGACCATCTCTAACGTGGCAGTCGAAGTTGATCAATAAGCCTGTGTGTTGTAGAATCAGATGCATTAATTTCAGCGATACCACCACTAGCATGAATCTTCACAGACCGGGGCATCTGCTGGAAGCAAACCGTTCCATTTTAGAGGTGCAGGAATTCTTCCAGGTGCTAAAGAGCCCCTTGAGGCACTGTCTCCAAGAGAGACAGGTTATTAAATCATCACTCAAGCTGCGAATGGTCTCCATGAGTCTTTAAAAGTGAAGAATTTATTCCCTTGTACTTGGCAGGATTGGAAAATTGTTGCAACAAACGGGGATAGACATCCTAACCTGAAAGGCAACATCTAAGGTTTAAAAAATCTCGCATCTAGTTAAGCAATATTTTGCTCACTGTAGAAAATATAGCGCGTGATGATGGCAGTGGGAATGAAATATATAAATGAGGGATGATGAAATCCATAACTCACAACCCAGGGGGTGTTAAGTGAATCCTTATGTTTCGTTAAAGATGGCATCCTACAATATTGTATTAATTGCTATAAAGAATGTTTAGAAATGGCAGAAATTTCTAGGAAAAATAAATGTACTTTCAGATGAAAGTGACACCATCCTCTAAGATCTGACAACATCTTGGCAACAGCTGCCACAACAGGTTTTCTTTTTCCTCCATATTTTCTTAATTACTACCCTTATGACATCAGACTATGGCTGCCAATAAATTATCATTCGCAAAAATCTGTTTAATACCGGAAGATTCCAGAAGGGAAGCTAGTATTTAAATCTGGAAACCGAAACAAAACAACATATTCTTTAATAACAGAGTGTACATTATTATACTTGCTTATCCTAAATGCTATATAGGAAGTAAATTAATAGGTGATAGGAAAGAAATTGTTCTTCAGAAATGGCAGCGACTCCTACCCTATAATTTGCTTTGAATTCAGAATTTTCTGTTCGGCTTGATTAAATATTACATACATCCATTTACTTGATATGCATCTGTGTTAGTTAGATTCAGTTGTCAACTTGGCCAGGTGAGCATACCTAGTTTTGTTGCTGTGGCCATAAGCCAACGGTAGGTGAACCTCATTTGTTGCCAATTACATCTGCAGTTGGCTAGGAGGCGTGTCTGCTGCAATGAGTGACGTTTGACTTAATTGGCTGGTGTTTAAATGAGAGAATGCAACATAGCACAGCCCAAGCAGTTCAGCATTCCTCATCTCAGCACTTGCAGCTCAGCCCAGGCCCTTGGAGATGGAGAAAGAAGTCACCCCGGGGAAAGTTGTTGGAACCCAGGGGCCTGGAGAGAAGACCAGCAGAGA
>PVIY010055869.1:0-13550 GCA_004026745.1 Myrmecophaga tridactyla | reverse complement strand
GCCATGTGCCTTCTCACTTGAGAGAGAAACCCTGAACTTCATCGGCCTTCTTGAACCAAGGTATCTTTCCCCAGATGCCTTTGATTGGACTTTTCTATAAACTTGTTTTAATTCTCGGCCTTAGAACTGTACACTAGCAACTCATTAAATTCCCCTTGTTAAAAGCCATTCCATTTCTGGTATATTGCATTCTGGCAGCTAGCAAACTAGAACAATATATATCAGTGGAAAAAAACAAAACTTCCAGAAGTAGATCCATACAAACAAGGGCAACTGACTTTTTTTTTTTTGCAATATAGTTATACAATCATTATCATAGATTAGGGATACTGGATTACATTCAGCAACCTCAGGTATTTCCTTCTGGCCATTCCAAAACACAAGACTTTTAAAAGGAATATCTATATTATGAGTCAGCAGTCAGAGTCATTTCTTAAATCCTAATTTCTGAATTGCACCTCCTTCCTCTCATTTGATCTTCCTCTCAATCTTTAAGGATATCTGGTTATTACATTAACCTGTATAAAGTAGTAAGACCTCATTCCCTATTCTGGATCTCATGTAATTAGGTAACAAATTGACCAGACAGGTTAAATTAGATACTGCACTACCGAAAATTTAAATTTTGGGCTAAATAACATTTCTTCATTTGGTCTCACACAGAGGTTGTAGTTTTAAAATACAAACAATATTATCCATCACCCTGTATTCTGTTTTACCTTAGTCCTAACCAGGTCCATTTCATTCATATCTCTAATTGAAGTCTGATCTCTTTTTCAGCTTCTTTAACAGTTGCCTTTTTCAGTTTCTTTAACAGTTGCTGGATGGAGTAATGCTGACTTTAAGAACTGCAGAATTTGAATTCTGAATCTCAAGTATTTCACAGATACTCAATGTTCAAGGAAACCACCAGGTTATACACAAAGAGCACAGCATCTCAGAATTTAGAAATACCAGTTAAAACTCAGGAATAGATGTGACTGCTGTAAGATCTTCTAATCTAGGAAACTTTCAGCTATAAAAACTTCTAATCTAGGAAACTTTCAATGAGCCTTATTTGAACATTCTTTACTCCTTACTCATTGATTGCTCAACCTCTGCCCGCTGATAACCTATGTACTCAAATTCAATTCTCAAAGTTGGCTCATTATTGTTAGTTTATATAGGTGAGACCATAAATTATTTGTCCAATTTGTTTTCTGGCTTATTTCATTCAACATAATGTCCACAAGATTCATTCTCCTAGTTGTATGCCACATGACTTCATTCCTTCCTATGGCAGCTCATTATTCCATTGTATGTGTACACCATGTTTCTCCCTTGCTTTCATCAATGAATGTACCCTTAGGCCACCTCCATCAATGGAGGACTACCATATGGAGTTATGCTACCATAAACTCCAGTGTGCAAATGCCTATTCATGTCCCTGTCATACCTCTCTGAATGCATCCAATCTTGTCTTTGCTTTTTTTTTTTAACATGGGCAGGCACTGGGAATTAAACCCAGGCCTCCGAGATGGCAGGTGAGAACTCTGCCACTGAGCCCCATTGCCCACCCTTGTCTTTGTTTTTTAAAGATAGTTTTCCTGGATATAGGATCTTTGGGTCTCAGGTTTTTTTCTTTGAGAATTTGTACTAGGCTATCCCACTGCCTCTGTCCTCCATTGCTTCTGATAAGAAGTCAGCTATTAACCTTAAAGAGGTTATCTTATAGGTGACGTGTTTTTCCCTTGCTTCTTTCAAGATTTTCTCCTACTCCTAGGCTTTCAGCATTTTCACTATGATATGCCCACATTTGGACATACAACTTTTTTAATTTATCCTACTTAATATCCATTGATGAATGTGTAGGTTGATGGTTTTCATTAAATTGGGGGAATTTTCAGCCCTTATTTCTTTGAATAACTTTCTGCTCCTTTTTCTCTCTCTCTCTAGATCTGGCATTCCCATTGTTCATATGTTAGTGTACTTAATAGTTTCCCACATTTCTCTGAGGCTCTGTTCATTTTTCAGCATTCTTCTTTTTTTCTTGTTCTTTGGATTGCATGCACTCTTTATCTATCTTCAAGTTTGCTATTTTTTTCTTTGGCAAGTTCAAACATACTATTGAGCCCTTGTAAGGAAATTTCATTTCAGTTATTGTACTTTTCAACTACATAATTTCCATTTGGTTCCTTTTTATAGTTATCTCCTATTGATAGTCTCTATCTGAGAGACATTGTCATCATTCCTTCTTCTGTTACTTGAAGCATTGTTTCCTTTAGTTATTTGAACATAACTACAATGGCTACTTTGAATTCTTATGTTAAATCTAAAACTGGTTGTTCTCACTTGCAGTTTCTGTTGCCTGCTTTATTCCTATGTATGTCACCCTTCCCTGTTTCTTTGCATGTATCATAATTTTTTTGTTGTAATCTGGACATTTTAGGGGACTTGTTGTTTGCCTGTTTGTTTACTGATTGTTTTAATGAATTCCATTTCCGTTGCAGTGTGAAGCCTCTGAGATTGCTCCTCAGAAGTTGCAGCCCTGGAAAAGACATGTGTCTTTTCCTTGCCACATCCAGTTGTTAAACTCTACTAATTCCTTGCTTGTTTTTCTATTATTTTCAATAATGCCCTAAGATACAAATTGCTCCACAGCCTAATTCAATTAAATGCAAGCTCCATTGCAGAGTTAGTTTGAGGTCAGTGGTTGAGGTTTGTTCACATGCTGAGGCCTTCTATTAGTTGTCTCTTTTACTGGTTCTCTTTGGTAAACTACCTAGACTATGGTTGAATTTATTATTCTAATGAAGCTACCGGTTTCCTCTTAATTGCTTAATTCCACCAAAATCATCCATTGTTCTTTAAAGCATCTTTAGGCTTGCACTTCCTCACCCATTGTTACAAATAAAATCCTTTCCTCTGGGAAGAGAGTAGGAGCTTTATGTTTTACAGGATGATTATTCCACTGGGGGAAAAAATCTCTGAGGCATGGCTCTGGAGCTGGGAGGGTAGACATGCTTTAGAAGCTAGATCCTTAATCTTCTTGACTTACCTTTCCTGGTGTGGAGCCTCTGCCCTAAGAATGATGTAGGGTAGGGGCAAGCAGGTTCCCAGTGTAGCACACCATGCCCAAGGTCAGAGCTTCTACCCAGTAGTAGGGGGATAGGTGGAAAAGGGAGCCCCAGAACTCAGCTTCTGGAACAGATAGCTGGTGGGTGGGAAGAGTAATGCTGACATTCTGCCCCTTCTGTGAAGATTCCATAGCCCTAAACTGGAAGTAGGGGAAGAAGAAGACTTATGTTCTTGGCTGTGCCCACCTGGGGTGGAGTTCCATCTCACTGGGCTGGGAGGCAGGGAGAGAGAGTGTGAGTCACAGTCCAAATGCCATGGGCCGTCACTGTTCTTACTGAATTTTAGCAAATCCCATTGAGTAAATGTTTCTTCATTTTCTATATTCCTGTAGGACTATTTCCAGAGACTCTAAATGGTTATTTTTTAAAATAACTTTCAATAGTTTTGCTGGGGCATGGGTCCAAGGATCTCCTCCTATTGCCATTCTAGAAGGATCTCTGAATATTTTGCCATACTGGAAATCTCAAAATTCTTCTACTTGAAACCTTACTGACTTTCCTGTCTTCACTAAAAGGAAGAGTTAATATTTCTTTATTCTTTGGCATGTTGAACATATTGTGATTATAACAAATCATGATTGATTATAATAAGGAATCTCTATGTGGCTTCAGTTTTTCATGAGGTGCCCAATTCTGGCAAAACAGACTCTGCAATCTTTATTTCTTAAACTGTGGAAAGCAAGGATCAATGTGTTCCAAAGTGACTGGACAAAAAATGTCTTTAAAATACTCCAACTTTCTGTTCTAACATATTGAGATCAGTTTCCTAGAGCCTCTTGTTCTACTCACTAAAGAGTATTCTCTTTATCTGTATATTTATCTTGAAAATATAGGTCATAGAGTTCAATGAGTTACTTTGGGAAAGCTACTTTTTTGAAGGTTTACAGATTTCCCTAGCTCCCCTTCCCTTTTAATCTTGTCAAAAGTTATTATTATAATTGCAGGACTGTGTTTTTGAGAGCTCCCCTACCCTCTTGAGATAATTTACTATTTCTTAAGAATCCAGATCATGAAAACCATTTCCTTGAATGCTTTAACTTCTGTCTTTCAAAGATTTAGAGTACACACCAGAATGTTGTAATTAACACTCTATCTATTATATGGAATGTCCTTTCCCTCTCCTGTGCTCCTACCCTCATTCTTCTGATGAACTCTTCATTCTTCAAACCTCTATCAAGTTTGTATCTAAGAGTAAGGTGATATTAACGCAGTCTCGTGGAAATGACTTAAGCATTCTATTTTGTTATTTTTGAGATTGTCTCTCAATTTAGCTTTCCTGAATCCACCCAGTTTAGTCAGATGTCTACAGACCATCCCCCTCTATGGTTCTTGTCTTTAAAATAAAGGATGTAGTGTCCAAGGAATTATCTGGAGAATCTGAAGATGAAGATGTAGAAAAGGAAAGGAAGAGAATCCTGGAGCAGCCACATGAATTTCTGAATACTGCTGTGCTTGTTAAGGAACTCACAAAGGTAATATCATCCAATGGCCAACATACTGGCCTTGCCCCCAGTTAAGAGCATGTTTTTGGTGTCAAGGGATCGCTGCAATTCTTTAGGATATAGATATATTTTCCAAGTAGAAATAAGGAGCTCTTGTGAAATTGTTCCAGATAGTGGTCCATATGGGTCTGGGGTGATTGTGTATGACCTATATGTAATCTTAACTATATTGTGTTTTCTGGATTTTTTCAGATATATTTTAAGTGTCCAGCCATCCTGGCTGTGAAAAATATCTCCTTTGCAATACAAAAGGAGGAGTGCTTTGGATTGCTTGGATTTAATGGAGCTGGAAAAACCTCTACCTTCCAAATGTTGACTGGAGAAAAGACTGTTACCTCTGGGGATGTGTTCATTGATGGCTTTAGCATCATCAAAAATATCCACAAGGTTAGACTATTATTAAGATTGAAAAGCATGATGAATTGGGGGTTCAGGGAATTCTGTCAAAGAGGTTCCACCAATTTCCTCTCCTACCAGCAGTGGATGATGGTTTCTATCATTCGACATTCTTGCAAATATTTGATATTGTCAGTCTTTTAGACTTTTTCATCTTAGAAATTATGTTGGCTTTTGGTGGTTTTGATTCTCTTTTACCTGATGAGAAAACCTGAATTTGTAGTCAAATGTGTATTGAAAATGTGGATATGCTATTTAGCAATGTGGCTATTCAGGTGTTTTGCCCATTTTCTTATTGAGTTATCTGGCTTTTTGTAATTATTTTCAGAATAATTTTTCTTGTACAATTATTTTTCTTTTGTTGAAAAGAAGTTTATAATTTCAATAGTTATATTTTCTCTATGATCATTTTTTTGTGTGTCCTATTTGAGAATTCCTCACCTACCCTAAATTTAAATTAAAACTTTAATTTCCTTTGCTATCATCTACAAATTTCATTGGCCTATCTTTCACATTTAAATCTATAATCCATCTGTAAACAACTGTGGTGTGAAATAAGGGTCAAGAATCATTCTATTTTTTTAGCATATAGATAGCAAATTGGCTCAGCATCTTTTTTTTAAATACTCTGTCCTTGCCCCATAAATTGGAGTATCAATTTCATCAAATATCAAGTGTTAAAAAAATGTGGGTCAGTTGCTGGACTCAGTTGTGTTCCATGGGTATATTTTTCCATCCTTGCATCAGTACCACACTTTCTTAATTAATGCAGCTTTATAATAAATCAAAATATGAAATACTAAAGACTTTATTGTAAAAAAAACAAACTTTATTGCAAATATCATCTTGTTATTCTTGACCCTTTATAATTATAAATGAAGTTAAGAATCAACTTGTCTTTATAAAAGAAACCTGTGATTTTGAATGGGATTCCAGAAAAATTGACATCCTTATAATGACCACAGTATATCTATAATGCATTTGGGTCTTGTTAAATGTTTGCAAATAATACTTTAATAATTTTGCAAGGATTTTGCAGTAGTTAGAGGATTCAGCTAGCTCACCATGTGTAAGAACAAGAAAACTAGTATGTGCAACTTATTGCTGCTTACTTTACATTTTAATATTGCTGTAAATAAATCCTAAAATTTCATTTTTAATTACTTATTGGTGGTTTATAAAAATACAATTGAGCTTTAAATATTGAATTTGTAGTCAACAAAATTCCTAAATTCTCTTAATTCTAATAATTAATCTATAAATTAAATTGCTGCAAATAGTAAGGGTTTGCTTTCTGCTCAAATACTTATACTTTCCTCCCCACCCCACCCCCAGGTTTCTTGCATTGGCTAGAATCTCTACTCAGCATGAATAGAAATGGCAGTTTCAGACATCTTTCCCCTCTTCCATCTGAGGGGAAAACTTTTTATTCAGATTTTATTTTTCTGGAAATACCTTTATTTCACTCTTATTCTTGGAAGATATTTGCACTTTCATAGACCTTAAGGTTCACATTTATTCTCTTTTAGCATATTGGAGGTGTTATCTAACTATCATCAAGCTTCCTCACTGCTTTTGAAAAGTCAGATGTCAGTCTGACACTCCTATATAGATAATCTCTCTTTTTCCTATGGCTGCTTTATAAAGTTTCTCTTTGCTCTTCATAGGCTTCAACAGGAAGAACTTAAGTATGGAACTATTTTAAAATGTACCCTACTTAGGATTTGCACATATTCCTAAATTTATCAACTGATATCCTTAGTGGTTCTGGATAATATTCAGCTATTATATCTTCAAATATTTCTTGTGCTCCTTTATTTCTCTCTGTCTCCAACTCCAATTTCACATATTACTCATTCCTTATCTCTCTTTCTTTTTTTGGGGGGTGCATGGTCTGGGAATTGAACCTGGGTCTCCCTCATGGAAGAAGCGAGCATTCTACCACTGAACCACCTGTGCACCCCATTCCTTATCTCTCAGTATCACTTTCATAGGGCTTTATACTGCATTCTGCATTTCTTATGACCTATCCCCCAGCTAAGTACTATTTACTTCCTTGTGACTCAAGGAATTTTTAACACAGCTTTATTTTTTATTTTTAGATGATATATATGATCATTTCCAAAACTTCTAAGTGACAGTTTGTACTTTCCTCATTCATAAGATATTTTAAACCTACAAAATGTGTTCAAATATATTAAGCATAATTATTTTCTCATCTTGTACTGCTAATCTTAATGTATGAAGTCACTACAAATTTGTTCTTGTGAGTATTGATTTTGCTGGCATCAATCATGGTATTTTGTTTCCTTTTTTATATGACTATATTTGAACGTAGGTAATATTCCTTCAACAATTATTTATAAAAATCATTTGATATCTAGGATAAAGAGTGCATTTGAATTTACTTCTGCCAAAACTCTAGGGCCAAGTAGAGGCTGGGATTGATGTAATATCCAAATTTAATTTAATTTAACTTAAATTTAATTCTCAGCTTCTTCTCTGACTATGGGATTTATGTGCACCCGAATGCATCTACGAAATGATATGGCTAACTGCTACACCAACATTCTTTGCAGTCCCCTGAGAGTGGGGTGGGGGAAAGGCTTTGTTTCTGGATCAGCCTCACTGTGAAACAAGGCCTCCACATGGCTGTGCAGATTGTTCAGTACAAAATCATTTGGCGTGGTCATGCCCTTTGCCATTCCTGATTAATGAGGGGAACATTTCATAAAGATGCCCCCAAATTGAATGTGCTCTGGGATTTCATTTATATCTTCTTCATCCCCAAGATCATCAACACTGAATTAGAGAGCCTATTATTCCCATTTATTCCAGTAGTCTCTAATACCAATATTTGTAGCCACTAGAAGAGAAAATATTCTTCATAGGACTCTTAGAGGACTGGCCCAGAGGACTTCCTGTCTCCTATCTCATCCATACTACCTAATGGGATACATTACTTAGGTCCTTACTTAAGGCTTTTCTCACAATCAGGTGAGGTCGAGGATTGGCTATTGTCCTCAAACTGATGCCCTGCTGGAGTACATGACTGGTCGGGAAATAATGATCATGTATGCCAGAATATGGGGAGTCACTGAGCCCCAGATTCACCTGTATGTGAACAACTGGCTGAACTCGCTACATCTGGAGCCCCATGCAGACAAGTTAATCTACACCTACAGGTGAGGCATTACACTGCTGCTGATGCTGAGGTGTCTCCCTATGTTCTGAAGTTTGAAATGAATTCCCACAGCTCCACCTAAGCCCCCTGTGTCACACAATTACCTGAGAGTGAAATTATCTAATGCCCTGGCTGTTTTCAGGTGCCAGTAATAAACCCTATCAGTGGTGTTCCAAGTCTTCCCCTTGTAAAGACGAAACTCAAAATCCTAGTTCTTTTGAACTATTACCTTTGAACCTCAGAATGGAGCATGCTTGTTCGGGTCTCCCAAGTAAGGAAGAATGTGAGGTCCTTTGAATTATAGTGGTGTTTATGCACCTGAAAAACCCATGGCACTCTAAGTAAAGTAAATAAATGCCTCTGATAATGCTGCTAAAATCATTTACATAAACAAAAGTCACTCCTCTACCTTTCAAATGAAAATTAATTAATACGTACACCTCCACCTGGGCCTGCTACCGTGTTAAAGCCACATCTAAGAAGCATTGCTGACATTCATGTTGTTTGCTCAGATTGTCATTTTGGATGTCTGTGTTAGCACTTCACTATGAATGACTGATTTGTACAGGCTTCTCTTCTCCCACTCTCTCTCTCTCCTATCTTGACCATGAAGCGGAGGAAACAAACGTAGGCTGAGTACTGCTATTGCCCTGATGGGAAAGCCCTCAGTCATCATCCTGGATGAGCCATCAACTGGCATGGACCCAGTAGCCCGGCGTTTGCTCTGGAACGTAGTGACACGGACACGTGAAGCTGGCAAAGCCATCATCCTAACCTCTCACAGGTATGGCTCACTGTGAGGTTTGCTTTAGGTTTGACAGGAGTTGCAGGCTATAAGAGGGAATTACTTGGGACTGAGAATATTGAAGAGAGATCCTCCCTTATGTGAGCTCCTCATTAATCTAATGAATGGGACAGACAAGAATCCTCACTGAGCTGCAAAATCAAGAGCAAGTAGAAGTTAGGAAGTTCAGGACATGCTCCTTTTGAGGATTTGGTCCTTTGTTACTTTGCATTGAAAAATATACATTTTGCAGGCGGCCCACAGTGGCTCAGCAGGGAGAGTTCTCACCTGCCATGACAGAGACCTGGGTTCGATTTCTGGTGCCTGCCCATGCGAAAAAAAAAAAACATTTTGCAACGATGACTTGATATTTGGCAAATGCAACCTTCCATTGCAAAGAGATTCACAAAATTTGGCTTCTGTTTGAATTATAAAATGTCCTCCAAAGAAGATTTTAGGATTACATTATTCTGGCATCTTGTTTTTCTAGCATGGAGGAATGTGAAGCCCTTTGTACCAGGCTGGCCATCATGGTGAAAGGCAAGTTCATGTGCTTGGGCAGCCCACAGCACCTTAAGAACAAGTTTGGCCATTATTACATCATGAAGGCAAAGGTTAAGACTGATAATGATGAAGATCATTTAGAAGATTTTAAAAATTTCATTGCAACAACCTTCCCAGGTAAATTAGGTTGGGCTAACTTTGTTGGATATATGTTCACAGTGTCCATATGTTGTATGTCTCCAATAACTGTCTCTTGTGAGTTATTGATGCTTATTTACCTTCCTTATTGAATCCCTTCAGGAAATTTTGTTCTTACAAACTTCTTAAATCTATTTATGCTCAAAGAGTTCACAAAAACAGTGGTTGTCACCAAGCTCTCTGATCAGGCAGTTCTGTATTTGTGGCCTACATATGACTTATATAACTAAGTTGTATTTTTGAGAATAATTCTCAATAATTTCCACATATTATCCATGCAGCATTTTATGTTTCTTTTCCTTGCACTAAGCATGTAACTCTAGCCTTTTGCTGACTCAACCAGGATATAGTTTTGAAATGCAAGCAAGAACCACTAAGCTTCAGTCTCTCCTTCAAGGCTAGATACGCTAAATTCAAGAAGTACCTCTCTGCCAACATGGTATAGTACACAACCAGTGATTGTTTCTTTTTGTTCCTTACCTCTCTTTTCTAAACATAAATCAGGGACATGACAATGCTTCGAATAATTTTGGGTTTTCATTTTAGTTTCCATTTTTTTTTAGGCTGAGCAAAATATGACAGAAGTTCCCATTGTGTGTCAGGCTGATAAATTGGAACCTTATCCTCTAGGCAATGGAAAATAGTATGATTTTTTACATACGACTGGAGAACAGAATATAGATAAGAAATGAATAGTGGAGCAGATGTGGAGGAGCAGATATGAAGGAAAGAAAATTACCTCATTTTTGGTCAGATTATGACATGCCTATGACAATTGCAAATGGATAGACCCATTAAGAAGTTCAATATTTATGTATGAATTCACTTGGCAAATGTTTTTAGTTCTTATTATATCAGTAAAGATCCATTTACTATGAGCTATCCTAACAAATTTAGCTACCCAAAGAATGGACTCTACTTGAAGAATGATTACCCAGTCCTTTCTCATATTATTCCTTAGTAAATATCTTTGCAAATATGGCAGATTGAGAAAGACCTGACATGAGACATATATATGAACATTAATTTTAAAAAAGAAGAAAGAATAATTGTAAGCAAAGGTGAACTGGAATACACACTTCAAAAGAAGGCTTACCAGACGGTGTGATGGTGATTCAGTGGCAGAATTCTCACCTGCCATACCAGAGACCCAGTTTGATTTCCAGTGTCTGCCCATGCCAAAAAAAAAAAGAAAAGGAGGCTTACCACAGTAATCAGAGAATATTTAAATTGCATGATTCTCCATAATCTCAAGGAAATAAATGTGACCATGTATTCTCTCTAAAATATGCACAAATAAGATTATTCTACTTCTGTATTTGGAAGGTTATATACTCTGAAAAGCACTTATGTTAAAATAAAATGGGAATGTTATAAGATAAAAACAAAATTATTTTAATGCAATCATTGCCTCAGAAACAAAATTGAGGACATTATTTAAAATTTCAAAGAAATGAAAAGAAAAGGAACATTCAGTTGCAACACTGGAAAACTCAAGCTAAGACTCCCACATAAAGGCAGGACCCTCAAGGTGGAGAAAAGTGGGTGGTGGGTATCATCTTCTCTCCAAGAAGAAGCAAAACAGATCCTCTCATAAGGAAAGCACCCCTTATTTAGGCCTGGAGTTGAGAGAGAACCATAGGAGGTAAATATAAATACCTGAAGAGGCTCTTTACTGACACATCATATTATTTACTATATCATAGAGAACTCTTAGGACTGATCCCTATAGTTGTAATGCTAAGAAAGTTATTCTGTCTACCCCACCCCCTGCGCAGGAAACTTCTTCCAAAAGTATAAGAAAATTCAACTTACTTCAAGATGACAGCTGTAGAGATTGTGAATGAACTTAACAGAAAAATATTTTAAGCAATTGAGGACTGGAGAAAAACCTAACAGACATGAAAGAATAACAGATATATGAGCCACAAGACAGATGAAAATTACTACCTAACACATCAATATGAACTTTAAAAATTAAGAAAGGTATAGATATGAAAGAAAATCCTAAATCACAATCGGAATGGCTGAAAAATAACATGAGTAGGAAATAGGGGTACGTGAAAACACAGCTGATGGAGCATTGGAGATTAATTTTAGAAGATAAAACATTTCAGAAATACTTAAGGAGTAAGAGCAAATAAAAAACATAGAAATCACAAGAAAGGAGCTAGATATCAGTAATGAGTAAATAGAAAAATATCAAACAGAAATACAGATAAGGATTCAAGAGAAAGTGAGAGAGAAGTAAGGCAATGACAATCCAACACAATTATGAAAGTAATCTACAAACAAGAAAATCAAAGGAATAGAATAGAACAAATTCTGAAAACTATTCTTTAAGAAATCTTCTGAGAGTTGGGTCCCATAAAATGCTGGCATAAGAAAAATTAAGGCTCATTCCCTCCATTGAAACATCACCAAACTGAAGAAATAACTATCTTAACCATCTTAGTATGCTGGAACCTGTCTGGACACTTACAGCAGCTAAGGGAGCGCCTGATGAAGAGAGAGGCTGATGAAATTTGTTAAGAGAGTGGCGTGTAGAAACTAGTAACAATCCTCCATTCCTCACCTCCATCACAGCTGTGGGGTGTGGGGATGGCAAGTCACTTTACCACTGAGACTAGCTGGTGCATGGGGTCAATAGGACCTTGTGCTCCAAAAATTATTGCAAATGCATTGTTTTTGGTCTGGTGACCTACTGAGAGACTGGTATGGATTCTTGCCTTGTTTTTCAGCCCTCCAGCTACAGTAACTTCCCTAATACTGGCTAAGGGAATATTTAAAGAGACTTTATATCCTTTTTGAGGGGAGGGGATCCAGATATTTAAGGAAGTAACCCCAGATATAACAGAACTGAAACTGAATGAGCACACACAACAAGTAATACAGACTTTGAAACTATACTTTGGAAAAGTCACTGTGCCGGTTTGAAAGGATTTTATGCCATGGAATGCCATGCTTTGATCCTGATACCATCATGTGGAATCAGCCCTTTCTTTCATCTCTATCCAGTACTTTAGGTTGGAGACTTAGTTAGATCATCTCCATGGAGATGTGACTCCACCCGTTCCAGGTGGGTCTTGATAAGTTTACTGGAATCCTTCAAAAGTAGAAGCATTTTGGAGAAAGTTTCAGAATAAAGAGAGCCATGGGGGAGCACGAGGTCCACGACATGAGATAGCCCATGCAGCCAGAGACTTTTAGAGATGAATATCCCTGGGGAAGCTTTATGAAACAAGAAGCCTGGAGAGAAAGCAGATGTTACCATTTTTGCCAGTTGGGAGAGAAACCCTGAACTTCATCGGCCTTTCTTGAGCAAAAGTAATCTCTTGTTGGTGACTTAATTTAGACATTTTTATAGACTTGCTTTGATTGGAACATCATCATGGCCTTAAAACTGTAAACTTGCAACTTAATAAATTTCCCTTTTTAAAATTCACTCCATTTCTGGTATAGTGCATTCCAGCAGCTAGCAAACTAGAACAGTCACTAAACAACCAACTTTGACTCAAGAAGAAATAGATGACCTCAACAAACCAATCACAAGTAAAGAAATTGAATCAGTCATTAAAAAGCTTCCTAAAAAGAAAAGTCCAGGACCAGACGGCTTCACATGTGAATTCTACCAAACATTCCAGAAAGAATTAGTACCAATCCTGCTCAAACTCTTCAAAAAAGTTGAAGTGGAAGGAAAGCTACCTAATTCATTCTATGAAGCCAACATCACCCTCCTACCAAAACCAGGCAAAGATATTACAAAAAAAGAAAACTACAGACCAATCTCTCTAATGAATATAGATGCAAAAATCCTCAACAAAATTCTAGCAAATTGAATCCAGCAACACATTAAAAGAATTATA